>OZ023145.1:1782572-1795860 GCA_963675895.2 Styela plicata | reverse complement strand
GTAAAAACATCTAAATAGCCGTCAACATGGATAGCCGACCCGGTTACTTAGGCTGTTAGGATTGGGATGTTTCATACAAAACGTCCTAAGTCACCTCAACAGGAATATCTATTTTTGGAAAATATACCTTTCTATATAAAAGGTGTGTGTCCTCACCTAATACTGTCTTCACATAAAACAGTTGAAATATTAATATTTATAAATGTGCGTTAACAGATACAGATGTGTGCGTTCAGAATCCCGGGGGACCGGCTCTCCTGAATTCACAGGAACGTCAATACACGGGATCAAGCATTGCCCGGATCGTCAAAACCTACCTCGAGAGGTTTGGCGTGCTGAACGTTGGAGCATAACAAGGAAGGAAGTTGGGTAAGGTAAGGTGCAGCAATGGAGGTAACAAACGACATTTCACTCTTTAATTACAATTTTTTGATGCATGTTGTTGGCATTTTTTTCAGGAATGATTCTAGAGAACATATGGAACACAGTTTCCGAATGGGGGAGAAATCTGAGCGATGATCTGTCCTTGGCCGCGAAAATTTTTGATTCCAAAGATGAACAAAAAGAACCCACAATTGCACCCGATTATGTGGTTCCAACGTCAGAAGAAGGACGAAGCCGCCCGGTATCTTCAAGTAATTTCAATCATTAACATGAACATTCGGCGTGACAGCAGAAAAAATGTTATATTTCTAACGATTCGTTTTAATTTCAGTTCTTTCATCGTGAAGACAGAAAAGAAGTATAATTTCACCGAGACCAGAGATCAATTCGCAAGATATGACCCGCTACCCAGTATCTCCAGGTGGCATTTTCTTCACTATATCATCAGCTGGACACACTTTAAAGAAGGGTGAAGCTAACTTTGGTATTTCGGCTTTGACTACCGAATCTCTGTTTTAATATTTTGAAAATATAAAATATCCCGCTGTAGTCGCTGCCAAAATAATTAAAATATCGACTGAAAACAGTATAATTATGAACAGCTTAAGTAGAAAATAAATGGATTTACAACAACGTTAAATCATTATCAAACTAGACTTTGGATGTTCAGATTTAGTTCGTAGTGATGATCTAAAATGTATCCTACTTAAATGAACCGTATTTCGCCTATTTAACAGAGAAATATCATGCCGAATTCTTCGAAATGAAACCTATGATGAATTCACAAGGTTCTGTCGGATACTGACAAGTCTCTCTTGTTAAGTAACATTTGACGCTGTTGACGTTTTCATCTTGACGTAAAATGCCTGTTCAATTGACCTTATTTTGTCGTCTCTGGAGCGTGCTGTGCATTTCAAGCTGATAAAATCCTAGTATATATGTTACGAGTATTCTAATATAGGTTAACCACAATTTTATTAGCTTGAAATCTGAGGTGTACGGATTAACTAAGATAAAGTATGGCTACTTTTGATGAAAAGCTGACCCGTTTACCAGTTCTCGATGCTTTACCAAGAGACGCTGGAACGCCAAAGATATTTGCGCATTGGGACAGAATGTTGACAAATTATCTGACTCCAATTGAGTCTGGCAGATCTGAGAGCTCACGGGCAATAGATAAATGTGCTATTATGGGTGGAAACGTCTTCAGTACCTCACTTATCTGCCAGAGTAGCTATTTTTGCGCTGGTATTCATTTCATTACTTGTAATTACTGTTAATGTCGGTGGTTGAAATGCTTCACTGCTAGGGATTTTTGCTGTCCAATCGCCGTAAAACATTGTGTACAATGTTCCAAGTATTTCACTCGAGCTCCAGAAAATGTTGGTTGCGTCATATACTTTAGCGGTGTATTGATTGTTTGTTAATTTGAACTGTCCTACTCCTTTACTATCATTCAGTAAGATGCTTGCTTTTGATTTTGAAAACAGTAGAGTTGTAAGTAACGTTTTTCACAATCCGCTTCCCCTCCAAGTAAGAAGTGCGGCGATAGTCTAATTTTCTTCTTTCTTGCTTCAAGTGCAACCAAAATAAGATAAAACCAAAATCTTTTTTTGTTAATTTCTTTCGGTCACATTCTACATCTGCAATTTTGTCTACTATTTTATCAAATATGATCAAAGCTTCTTTGCCATCCATAACTGGAGGCATCACTTCATCCATGTCGTTCAACAAATGAATCTTGATTTTTGGTCGCTTTCCGCATATTCATGCCCAGGGTAATCGAAACGTCATTAATGCCGGTTTTTTTATCGAATGCAAGCGGCTTTCCACTCAGCGTCACACGGATGTGTGTAAATTCTTTTTGGAGTCGTAGTATTGCTTGATCACCTACGGTTTTCTTGTATTTCGGATCAGCGTGAATGTATTGCAATAATGATTCTGGTATTTCTTGTCCATCAACTGTTTTGTTCTGTAGTTGACATAATTTACTTTACCTGTTACTGGTTGTAAATAGCCGTTATGAATGTTCACCCCCAAAATGTTAGCTATTGGTTTCTTACTAAAGCTGCTGCCCTCTCCAATATCAGTATAGCCATTGATGTCATGCACTGCTGCCGGCGTACCGTGCACGAAGGGCACAATCCATATTGTCAGCCCCCCCCCCCACAGTCTTGATACATTCTAATTCCTGCTCCATAGTCGTGAAGGCCCACGACCTTGCCTTCGCAGTGACATTCTTTATGTCGCTCCAATAGTAATCGATTCTTTTTTCTTAAACTTTCTGGCTTAGCTCCACATAGACGCAATAGGCATTATCTGCTGCGAAAATGTTTTTTGTAACTTTCAGACATTTCACTTAATATTTGTCAACCAGGGGAAACGGAGGCGGGATAGTCCCAGCTCATCCGGAATCTACTTGGATTGGTTCAACTGGGTTATACCTAAAGAGCGCGAAAGCTTTTGACTGGCTTTTAACATGCGGAAAATTTTTTTCCTCCTTTCGACATAAAATCCCAAGTCATGTAAGAGTTCCGTGTCAGCAGAACTTAATGAAAAACTGCTAGTGAATTTGAAGGAACTTCGACGTAATGTGATCATTTACAAAATATTTTGTTTACAGCTGGTGGCAGACTGTGAAGCTGAGATCGCGTGCAACTTTGACAGTCCACTGTGCGCATCTTAAAAAAAATAGTATCCAAGAATGAAACCAGTTTCGCATTTCCATGAACGTTAACTGTTCACCGGTGATACTTTCAAACTTTGATCGGATTTGTATCAAGAGATTTCCGATGACTTTAGTTAAAAGTTTTGTTCGAAATACGTTTTCTATATTATTCTTTTATTTGCGTAATAGCCAGGCTTTCGCTGTTTTTATTGATTCTATGATGAAATGGGAGCACGGTCTTAAGCGGTTTTCTTTGGTGTAGTGGTTAGTACGCTTGTCCGGAAGGCCAAGAGACTGTGTTCCCCCTAGTCGCAGTTTTATCCGAACTGAATTTCTGGTCTTGATGCAAGAATGTTGTTGCGCTGTTCGGTACAAGTTTGTGACATAAGTTTATTATTTCTCTCCCGTAAAGAACTAGTACAACCGTCCTTTTCAGCTGTCCTCACGTTAACGAAACGCCAGTGTTTTCAGACGGTGAGTTTATCAGGCAATGCTTTTCTGACGTAGCTAATATTATATGTTCAGAACAAAAAACCAAAATGAATTGCATTGCCTTATCGAGGAGAACTGTGGTTAGACGTATTGTAAAAATAAGTGACGATCTCATGAGCCAACCCGAAGATACAAGCAAGCAGTTTTTGTGGTATTCGCTTGCATTGGATGAAAGCACCTACGAACAAGACACTGCACAGTTGCTGGTATTTATACGGGGATTGGATGCTAATTTTCAATTTACCGAAGAGCTCCTTAGTGTCGAGTCCCTAAAAGACAGAACAACTGGTGAGGAGATGTTTCGTGCAGTTGAAAACTGTATTACAAGAACTGGGCTGGAGTGGAATAAAAAAGGGAAGTGTAACTGATGGAGCTTGTGCTTTGACAGGAAGAAATGAAGGGCTGCTGAAGTTGATGAATGACAAGATCAAAGCAGAACATCCTGGCCAAACCCTTATACCACTTCGCTGCGTCATCCATCAAGAAAGTCTGTGTAAAGTGCACTGAACATTAAGCACGTTACTGATTCAATTGTCAATGTTGTCAATCTTATCAGAGTCAAGGGGCTTAACCACAGGCAGTTCCGGAAATTTCTGACAGATTTACAATCTGAACATTTGGATGTCATCTCCCACGACCATGTCCGCTGGCTGAGCATGGGCAAATTATTGAGAAGAGTGTGGGAGCTAACAGAAGAAATCGTGATGTTCCTGGAAATGAAAAGCATTTAGTGTGATTTTAGTACCAACATAGTTGACGAAGAGTGGATATTGGACTTTATGTTTGCCATTGATATCATGGATAAGTTGAACGAATTGAATGTAAAACTTCAGGCCAATGGTTTATTTGCACACGAGATGTACGTCCACGTTAAATCATTCCAAATGAAGCTGTCATTGTTCATTAGGCAAGCTGGTCACAACAAGTTTTGTCACTTTCCTTTGCTGAAAGAAACAAACATTTCTGATAAACTCGCAGCAAAGTATAAAGTTCAGTTGGATAACTTGGTTATCGAATTCGGCAGAAGGTTCCAATACTTAAAGAACCTGGAACCGCAGTTTAATATGCTCAGCTCTCCATTCACTACAGAAGTTGATTCGGCTCCTGGGGATTTACAGCTGGAACTGCTGGACTTGCAATCAAATATTGACTTGAAAGGAGAAGATTAATTCAGATTCACTGCCTGACTTTTACAAGTCATTGTCTGACGATTTGTTTCCAAACTTAAAAAACTTTGCTGCTAATTTTTTGACTATGGTTGGATCCATATGCGACCAAGCATTTTCTTGTTGAAACATAAACAAGTCGAAGAACAAGTCTTTGCTGACAGATACCAACCTGCATGATGTTATGAGGATGTCTACCAGCAAACTTGCTCCCAATTTCCAGAAGATTGTCAAAAACTGTGAACAGTTGCAAAAGTCTTATTAACTTTTGTGATAATGATTGCCTAGTTTTGTACGAGGATGTGAATTAAAAAATTTTGTTTAATATGAATATGTGTTTATTTACACACCAAGTAAATTTCCTTCTTTGTGCAATTTTTTTTTAAATGTGGCCCTCAGTGCAAGAAGTTCGCCCACCCCTGCTTTAGATGAAACTACATTCAACCAAATCGGCACGTGACTTATTTTTTTCAATCGACATGACAATTTATTTTTCACAGATTGTATAAACTAGGGCACTACGAACAAAATGTATACACAATAGGATAACAAAATTCCTATCAAATACGAGCTTCGAGAATGGAATAGCAAGCCATGACATAAAAGAATACATTTTTCATGGTTTCGAAAAGTATAGAAAAAATATTAAAACATTATTGGAAAGGGTGCGTGCCATCGAAATCACCCACTAGTTGCGTCACTGTTACGAACTATCGACCGTTATGGTCTTCTGCATTACGCAGACGAATCAATTTCACGTTTTTATGGAAAGCAGGAAATGAAAGCAGGAAATGAAAAAAACATTGTCGATTTTTGTGAATCAAATAAGCATTCTTTCAAAGTTTTATTTTTGCAAAAACTAGTTTGACTACTCACTAGTTGAACTCATTGCGTGCAGGAACACTGTAATTAGTCAGTTGAAAACAAAGTAAAACTGACAGAAACTATATTTGAAACCATTCACGCGTGTAAATATTAAAAATCATCGAATTATTTTAAACAAACAAATTCTTCTTGTGTCATCGCAACTGCTGTTTGTGTGACACAAATTGATACCCGCTGGGAGTGCAGACGATCTTGTATAGAAGCTGGACGTGTGAGATCATTTCATACTCGGATACGGCTGAATCTGTGGAAACATCAGATCGCAGTAAGAAATAATATAATGCCATGCGGAAAACTGATTTTATCTTAAAGCTAACATGATTGCATTTGATTTACACTATGAATTTGCTTATGTTTATTCTTATTTGAATTCTGATTAAATCTTTTCCCGCAAATCTCACAAGGAAATGGTTTCTCATTGGAATGAATTCTCATGTGTCTCGAAACACTGGAGTTTTTCGTGAATGCTTTTCCGCAAATTTCACACGAACAAGGGTTTTCTTTAGAATGAATTTGCATGTGTTTGGAAGCATTGGGTCTGGTTTTAAATGTTTTCCCGCAGATTTTGCAAGAATGTGTTTCATTATTGAAATGGATTCTCATGTGTGTCGACGCACAGTGTCTCGTTCTGAATAACTTTCCACACATTTTGCAAGAAAATGGTTTCTCTCCGGTGTGAATACGCATATGTCTCTTCAGTGTTGTTTTTAGAGTAAACTTCCTTCCACATATTTCACACCCATATGGTTTTTCACCGGTATGGATACGTATATGCCTGTTTAAATTACATTTCCAAACAAAACTCTTCTCGCAAACATCGCATTTGAACATCTTTTTTTGGGCATGAATCCGCATGTGTCGATTCAAATTACACCTTCGTCGAAAACCTTTGTCACACACTCGACAAGTTAACGGTTTTTCATCGGTATGAGCACTCATAACAGAACTGCCTCTGCCAAATTTCGAAATTAAAGCCGTTCTTTTGGTGTTCGCGACTATATATTATGCTGTAAAAATTACCAGTATAATTGAAGTTGATATCAATCCATGAACTATATATATAGCATAAAGTATATCTAAACTCTGGAAGCCGCTAAATGTCAGATAAGATAAGTTTAAGTTCAATTTATCTTTGTTTTAAAGCCTCAATTTCTTCTGCGACTTTTATCAGTTTTACGATATGTTCGATGATAGCAGTATTCTCACATCATCAAAGATAAACACGAACTCTGCCATCTGCTCCCGGAAACACTTCCGGGACAACAACCACTTTCGGCGCGTCTGTGTCAACGGCAATTACAGAAGCATGTATTTATGAGATCCTTTCTGGTAGTTGGACCTTCTCTTTTATTTTAATGGAAAAATCAAAAAACACTTTGTCAATCATTAGCGTGATTTTGTCATACGTAATTGGCAACATTCAGTGAGGTTGAAGCCACAAATAATAACAGTGAGAGCATGAACATTGTGCTAAAAGCTTCTGTGGAGTTCCGAGAATTGCTTCTAGACACCATTATGTTGGCATTGAAGCAGGCGCAAGATATCTATTACTAAGATTTTTAACGCTCACTTGCGGGTTTGGTAACTACCAGCTTAGGCAGGAATTCCCAACTTTGAGGTATCACCACGCAGTGTTAAACTTCTCAAAAATCGCCTTACTTAAAAAACATTGCACGTACATGTGTCGAGCAAGGGCTTGTAGATTTCACCTCTGCAACAAGTTCATTTTCGGTGTCTAGTACTTATGGTAAAGATTAACATTGTGTCAGATTTGTACAGTGAATAAGTGTACTGATCATTGACTTGGAGTTTTTGGTTGTATTGGTTGTGGTTTCAGATTTGTAATTATTGACCAGATCTAACATAATTCTTACACTGATGGTGGAAGCTAGATTCTTATGTCCCAATGTGCATTGCTGTGTTTTGTAGTTTGTGAATTCAAAAATGGTTTACATGTAAGTATATATATAAATGCGTGTAAGGCCTGTCTATTTAAGTTCGAAAGCATTCCCATCATGTTTTCTGAACTCACGTTTGCCCTTTTCGATATCTATCAGGACTGCAATAAAACCACTGGAACAAAGCGCCCAGACTGGCAAAAGGTCAGACACACAAAAAAGTGGGTTTATCCGTAGAAAATTCAACAATTTCAATTAGAGATTTTTGTTAGAAAAAATTTTTTAAATGTCTGTTAGTCTAAATATTTGTTATGAATCACGCTGAATAAAAGACTCCAAAGAGCGAATCAGCAACCAAAGAAGATTTAATATGCAACTCGTGGTTTTCAAGGCCAGTGCTTTTACCCTTGGCTACATGCTATTAATTAGAACAAAAAAAATAATGTTAAACACACGTTTCATTTTTTCTTACATTTCCATTATCGATATTACTGTTGATGCCCTCTGAATCACGGGTCTCGAACTAGAATCGCTTTGAGAGCTAAATAAAAACTCGTAAAGTAGCTCGAGAGCCGCAATATGAGCACTCAGTAATATCAGTACCCCCGCCTATCCCCCTAGCCGCATTATATCACATCACTGTGTAAATCAACGTTCATCATTTAATATTAATATGTATATATATATATATATATATATATAAAGCGGGGTATCAAAACTGCGAAAGCCCCAATAATGCAATAATTGTCTAGTGAATTTTTTGGCGGACTTCTTATTCATGTGCTACTTTGACATCACTACTGATCACAAAATTCCCCAGATAAACATAAAAATCAATTTCACTCATTTTTTTGTAGTCTTTATATATTGGGAATTCCTCCATAACTTTGTGAGTGATGCTCTTGCCATCAGAAGAGTGAATCTTGCCAATTCTAGCCTTTTTCGTTCCCGGATCTTCAGATGTTAGGATATTGACAGGACGCTTTTAGGTCTTGACTTAGTAATACGATGAGGGATAAGTATCTACGCTTGAAGTAACATCATTCCCTCTTTTTCTTAAGATGTACTCACGATTTTTAGAGCCATTTTTACAACTGAGTACAAGATACTCTGTGCAGAGTTTCTGGCATATTCGAACTCTCTCACGCATTGTTGGCTTATGTTGGAGATAAGTAACATTTATTTTTTTTGAATTTTGAGGGAAAATATCATAGCGTTTGAACAATATAAAGGGAATCTATGGCCAACTTATAACGCCACTTACTTTGCCACGAACGACCAAATTTTGACATTTCGTGTAAGGATTTGTTAAGGAACTTAACCCTTTTAACAATTTTCCTTTTCAACACCGTCATTTTGTTTTCCTTCATCTTTATATTATCAACGATTTCTGAACTTTCGGATCAAACTAAATATTTAGGATCAGAATCTCTTATGCCATGGGATTCTGTAAACTTCATTGGGCTTTCTATGAAGGAAAAAGGCTGCTTATATCGAAGACAGACAGTATTTATTCACCAACCATGTGAGCACAAGTTAAACGAAGCACAAAATGGCAACATGTACAAATAAGCCCTCTCATACCTGACAGGGAGGACCGGAGTGACCATTCGGTCTTAAATCATTCGACGCCCCACCCCCCTCCCCCCAGTGAAAAGCAGACTAAACCGTAAAGAGTAATGAATACCATGACCCGCACAAATATATGCAGGGTAGACAATAAATAAGCGAATGAAATTAACTATACGATGGATGGAAAATTGAATAATGTTAATTTGTAAAACATGATCTTACGTTCGCTCTGCCTGACGTCTTCGGTGTTCTGACTGCTAGACAAATATTATTTGAAAGCTTCGGGACTTAAGATTCACTACTTACTGAATAGTACATATGCCACGCCTTCTATCCAGGAGTTTTCACAAGAATTCTCGTTCACCTAATGCTACACCTGTGACCTATTGAAGATCCAAACACAGTGAATAGGGTGAATATTATAGGGTTTTCAATGCATTTAAATCAGGCTGTGCCTAGATCGACAAGTCCTTTTTTCTGCATCCGCCAATATCAGTTTGTTTTCCAATCCTTTCCCACAATAAATTTAGTTGAATGGTTGGAGGTTGTCTCACCTTTGCCCCCGAATTTTTTGAGATTGATGCCTCTCGTCAGTTTCGTCGCAGAGTGATATCTGCCCCAGGCAATGTCAACAAAATTACTAAGTTTATGTTCAGTACAAACTGAACTACTAGTCATCAGTCCTGGACAGTCACGGTCAAACCACTATGTAATGCCAATGCCTAACAAATCAACTCTATTTGGCATCCCTGGTCGTACATCGTACCGTAGGGTTATAAGTAGCTTCTCCTCTGGGGGTATAGCCCGGTGGTAATTGATATCGCCCTTAGCGATGCTCGGGTTAACCAGATTCAGAAGTGCGGTGAAGAGCCCTGGCGACATGAACAGCCTTGACCCAAAGAAAAGGAAGGGAGTAGTTTATTGTATTCCATGTATAGACTGCAAAGAGGTATACATAGGAGAAACAAAGAAGTTTTGCCACAAGATGTCAAGAACACCAGCAAGATGTAAAAAAATGTGATTATGAAAAGTCTGCATTATCCAAGTATAACACGTCCTACTAACTTTGTCACCGGCACCGTTTATGCCACCACCCTAATTAAATGAGATATCCAGAGGAGGAACTCTCATTCCCTAACTATGCTGTATCTAAAAGAGAAACCAGTCCCTATCTGAATAACACCACAATAACAACTATTACGTAAAATGCAATCTAAATTATTATAACCACAAATTATCAGTTTTTTGTTTCTTCTTCTTCAACTATTTGGACCATTGAATGTAAGTCCTGTAATAATGTCTCTGCTGCCTGTATAGCAGTTTGTGTATCTGTAGCTTGAATCAATGTCTGTGTGTCAATGTCTCCTCATTCATCTTCAATGTTGTCTGTAATTTCAACTGCTTCACATAAGTTCTTTAACGTCATCTTCAACCCGTCGCTGCTTACTACTTCCCAACTGGAATATATATTATCTAAACAATTGATATATTTATGGGTGCAGGTTTCAATCGTTGATATGTTTTCTCAATAAAGAAAACGAAACAACGGAACAAAAGTTTTAAAAAACATATTCAGTATTGATTGTACTTCATCGAGCTGATTCACAGAGTCAAGAAATCACGAAATGGTCACCCACATATGAGAGTTCAAGTTCACACAATTTTGATAGTTTTACCACCATTGTGTTCAGTAAATAAAACACTATCCTTCTGCTAAATTCACAAACATGGGTGGCAGGGGTTCTCATTTGAAATTTTTTTGGATCATTAAGCCCGAAATTGACTCAACAAGGAAACTAAAATAGTAAAAGCGTGCAACGCACTCTTTTTCTTCCGGTTCAATGTAAGAAGACAATGTGTTGGCTAGCTTCCTCAACATTTGAGTACTAAAGTTTTCAAGCTTGAAATTTTTCATATATATGGCACATATTCCTGAAATTTCTTTTCCGAGAAATTCTCTGTTTTCATTCCGCAACGCGGCTCTCGATCGTTAAGGTTGTTGTTGTTGGGATAAAGACATATCTAAATATGTGACAGTGCGTGTCCGCCTTGTCACTTTAGGAATGTAATATTTCGGGACCATTTTTTGGGGGGGGGGTAGGGGTCATTTAGTTGTGGGTATGGTGGTTAGGGTGTTGGGGGTTTTGGTGGAGTTTTAAGTGGGGGGTTGTGGGTAGTGTGAGTTGTGTATTGTTGGGGTTTTGGTATTGTTTGTTTTGATTTGTTTTAAGGGTGTTTTGTTAGTGGTGGTGTGGAGGGTTTGGGGTTGTATGTATGGAATTATTTGGTTTGTGGTTGTGAGTTTGGGGGTGGATGTATATTGTGGGTTGGGGGTGTGTTATATGGTTTTTTAAAGGTTTAGGGTGGGGTTGGGGTATATGGGTGGGGAGGGTTTTTTTTAGATTTTTTTGGTGGGGATTGAGGGTGTGGTGTTTGTATGGGTTATTTTTGGGTTGTTTTGGGTTGGGTTGTGGGGGGGTTTTTGGTGTTGGGTAGATGTCGATTGTGCGGTGTGGTAAATATGGGTATTTTGTTTGATTGGTTTGTTGTGTTGTGGGGGGGGGGGTAGTGGGGGGGCGATAGAATTTTAGGTGGTTATTTGATTAATTTGTTGTTTGGGTTATTGGGGTTTTTTGTTTGATTGTGTGGAGGCTATGGGGTTTTTGTCTATTGTTTTTTTTGTTTTGTGGGGAAATTAGGATATTAGTTTGGTTGTTTAATAGCGTAGGAGGAATTTTAGGGGTTTTGGATGTGTTATTTATTGGGTTTGGGGTATGAGGGTTGTTGTTTTTATATTTGTTTGTAATGGTTAATTAGGTTGTTATATATTGGGTGAGTTTTAGTTGATAATGGAGTTTTTTATGATGGTTAGTAAAATATTTGGTTTTGTGGTGTATGGGTTTTGGTGATAACATGTGGATTGATTTATGTTTAAAATATGTTTGATACCTTAGTTAATTAGGTTATTTTGCAGTGTATTTTGAATGTTGTTTGTTTGTGATTTTTTTATGATATTTTTTTGGTTTATAGGTGGGTTAAGCATGGATTTATGTTTTTTTTGATTGTATTTTATTGTTTTGTTTTATTGTTGGGTGTTGTGTTTGTTTAAGGGGGGTGTGGTTTTTTTTTGTGTTATGTTTTAAATTTTTTGTGGTGTGTATTGTGATTGTGTAATTTTTAATTATTTATTTTTTTTTTTGGTTATGGTTTTTTTTTGTGGAATTTTTTTGAGATGGGGGTTTTAAATTGTTTATTTA
The DNA here is from genome assembly GCA_963675895.2 of Styela plicata. Lineage (NCBI taxonomy): Eukaryota > Metazoa > Chordata > Ascidiacea > Stolidobranchia > Styelidae > Styela > Styela plicata. The sequence goes on along the minus strand of OZ023145.1, from coordinate 1,783,538 downwards.
TTTAAGTGTTGGGGTTTTTTTTGTTTAGTGAATTGTAGTTTTTGTGTTTTAATGTGATTTTTTTTTTAAATTTGTATTTTTTGAGTTTTGTGTTGAATTTGTTGGTTTTTTTTTTATAGTTTTGTTGGAATCAGTGATTATTTGTTTTTTGGGTTTGTTTTTTTGTTATTTTTTATAAAAATAGTGGGGTGGATGATGTTAGGTAGTGTTTTTGATTTTTTATGTTTTTTTGGGTTTTTTTTTTTTATTTGGGGGTTTGGGAGGGTTTTATGATAAATTTGGGGTGTAGTTTTATTAGTTGGTTTTTATTTGGGTTTGAATTTTTTTTTTGTTGTTAAAATGTGTATTGGTTTTGGGGGGGGGTTTTTTGATTTGGTTTTTAATGTTTAAGGTTTTTTTGTTGTGGGGTTGAATTTGTGTATTGGGGATATGTTCGGGGGGGTGTATTTATTTTTGTTTGTTTTTAGTTGGGTTTTTTTTTTTTGTTTGGATTTAGTTGTTTTTTTTTATATTTGGGGATTTTTGGTTTTTGGTATTTTTTTTGTAATTTTTGGATTATATATTGTATTTTGTTTCGGGGGTTTTTTTTTTTTTCTTTTTTATAAATTTGTTTTTTTTAAAATTATTTTTTTTGTTTTATTGTTTTTTTTTATTCGTTTAAATTTTTTTTTGGTGGGGTGGTTATTATTTTTTTTGAGGGTTTTTGGGGGTGTGTTTTGTTTTTTTTTTTTTATTTATTATTATTTGTTTGGATTGTTTTTTTATTTTTTGTTTTTTGTTTTTTTTGTAAATTTTATTTTATTTTATTTTTTTGTTTTTTTTTTTTTTTTTTTTTTTTTGTTATATTTTTTTGTTTTTTTTTTTTTTTTTTTGTGTTTTATTTTTTTAATTTTTTTTTTTATTTTAGTATTTTTTTTTTTTTTTTTTTTTTTTAATTTTTTTTTTTATTTTTGGGGTTATTTTGTA
>OZ023145.1:1580072-1775072 GCA_963675895.2 Styela plicata | reverse complement strand
ATCGTATCGGGGACGTGTGTATCAAAATCGCATGCAGCCACTATCGGCCATGAAAGGGCCGATCGGGAATTTCCCGATCATTGCCGGTTATGTGGACAGCGCCCTTTACAGGTCTATGAAGAACTGTCCAGAGGTGAGTATTGATATTTTTAACATTATCATCCTGGAAAATATGACCATCTGAATGTTTCCGGCTGTATGATAAAGGGCAGATTTATTAGACTACACAGTCCATAGCACTAAAAACATTTTCCACGTGGTTGCGATATACTGCTCCGTTCTTCTTATTTGGGTGGACGGGTTCCTTCACTAAACGTAGCATCTGTTGAATCTTGTTTGAAATTGAGGACAACCAACATCTTTTTGTAAATTTCAAAATCACTTTAGGGTCCCGCCGACCAACAGGAGCAAGAACAAGAAAAACAACATAAATGAAAAATATTCCGTGTCAATCATCGTATAACATAATTTGAGCAAATATTTTTAAATGTGAATTATTGGAGCGAGACCTCGCTACAAACATGCCGAGTGAATTCTTTTGCAAACCTTGTCTAGGCTTGCCCGGAATCGCCCGTTTCTTCAGAGAACATTTTCTGTTTTATTATTTGCCGAGTATGGCCCACAAATGTAACTAGCAGCCACAAAGGCGTCTATCTTTGGCTCATGCATGAAAATAATTACAAGGGGTGAGCAGAATATTGCTTACACCACATAGGCAGCTGGAATTTGTTTGATGTATTTTTATATTGAAATATTTCAAAAATATTACGACATTGTAGTTAAGTACCAACAATAGGGGAGGGGGGCTCGGAAATAGGTGAGATCTTGTGGTAGACTCCGCAGAAAGACAATTCAAAGATTGGTACGATGAAAAAATTGAAGCTATGATGGGCGATCATAACGTTTTCGACAATGCATTAGCATTTTCAGCAAAAAATCCGGATGTGAGTTTCAGTGAAAATTGCCCAATGAATCTTATCCCATCCTTCTCACCTAACCCACCCCCGTCTGTTCCCTAGACATAGTTAACCCATCTGATTCATCAAAAGGCGTAGAAACTGGATAGGCGGAGGCTCCCCGCCATATATCGACGGAACATTGGGTCAGTTTCTCATATGGAGCAAAGTATTGCTACTACTGTCTACAAATGCGCTGTAGACTGTAACTCGTGGGTCTGCTGCCCCGTTGGCTCAGTCGGTGAAAGCGTCAGGAATACGCTTCAGCCTATGTATCCCTAACGCCCAGGTTTCAAATACCATGCAGGATGATTAGTTGCGAGAGGATCCCTTTTTGATTGAGTCGTCATAACATTTACCTTTATTTTGGGGATTTCTCTTTCCAGCACCTCTCGGTCTCCCAAGAGATGGGAAAGAGCGTCTCTCGCTTTGTTGCGAGACACAACCGGTGAAATGTCACTCAGAAAATGTCTGATGCGGGAATTGACCTTTCTTTCAATTATTTTTTCACCCATCTCGTGATGCTTTAGAAAGGATAGAAAGCCAATTGCAGCCCCAATTCTGCTCTATACCGTTGAGGCTTTAGCACCATGACTAATTTGATCGAACAGCAATTGAGGGTCGCTGAGTAATTCAGAGGTTATGTATATGAGTAAATAACGGTTTCCTTGCCTGCACTCGTGGACTTGAATTTGCGTCGCGGGATATATTCATGTAGTATCTAGAAATATAAAGGGGTGGGGAGATTTAAATTTTGTTATGAAAAAATATTTTGCAGATCGGTGTGTTGAAAAAAGAGATCACAAAACTGAACAATTTAAAATACTCACTTTTAATAGATTTTCCTCGAAATTGCCACAAGGCGATACTTTACACTCTTTGTACTCCTCGCTCCCAACACTTCCCAAGTGTTGGTGCTTCGAACCCAATGGCGTGAAAAGTTTTTCCTGGTGAAATTGCCCTCACATATTTTGCAACCAACCAAAAGCAAGGAAGCCTTTTCAGACCTGACACGACTCAAGTTCTTGAAAGATGACACCCTTTTTTCAGGGTGCCTACGTTTGAAGTGTCTACCAAAGCAATTACCGTAGGTCTTTTGACATAGTGGGCATAACCGTTCCTCCTTTTTGGCCTTGGCCTTTTTAGCCTTGGACTTTGACACAGTTATTATATTGAAAAATATGTGATGAAACGTACAGACATTGGATCAGTGATAAATTTACATTTATAACAGCATCTTCAGAATCAGATCTAACAAAGTCAATCATTATGTGTGTATATCGAAAATGCGGAAATGAATATGAAAAAGTTAATGTTTCGTACGAAAAGTGCGAAACTTTAACTTTTCCATTAACCTTGTCAGCAGCAAAAGCGTGTCGATTTTTGTAAAGCAAAGAAGCATTTTTTCAACTTTACATTTTTGCAAAAACTTGTTTGAGTACTCATTATTTGGACTCATTGCTCTGAGGAACACTGTAATTAGTTCTGTTGAAAACAAAGTAAAACTGACAGAAACTATATTTAAAACCATTCACGCGTGTAAATATTAAAAATCGATAAAAAGTTAATGAAAAGGAGAACTCCCATCAAATTATTTCAAATAAACAAATTCTTCTTGTGATACAAATTGATGCCTGTTGGGAGCGCAAACGATCTTGTATAGAAGCTGGACGTGTGAGCTCACTTCATGCTCGGATACGGCCGAGTCTATGGAATCATCAGATCACTGTCAGAAATAATATAGTGACATGCGGAAAACTGATTTTATATTAAAGACAACTTCACCATTGCTTTGAAATTTACTTGTCTCTTCATTCTTATTTGAACTTACTTTTTTATCAGATATTTATCTAGTGGATGAAGAAGTGTTGTAAGTCTTTTATTACAAACATTACATGGATTCCTTCTCTTACACTCTCTTACCCAATGCCCAGAAGAAAGACAAGAAAAACACATTTTTTCTTTTTTAACAAATTCTATTCTTTTATCATACGTAATGTTCCGGAATTCATTACACTGATTCAGGTAATGATTTTCTCCGCATTTTATACATTTGCGCACTGCATTATCATTAACTGTTTTGACAAAAGATGATTTATATGGCTTAAGGCCTTTAGCAGGATAGTTAATTTGTTTTGTCATATTACCCTCACTGGACGGAATATTTGCAACCTATTTATTATTATGCTGGCTGGAGAGCTACAAGATCCAGAGATCTAAAATCTTGTTTAAAAAGTCTGCGTGGATGGAAACTTCTTGTTTCATATTTTGAATGTAGACATTCAAGTCTCTTTGTTCCGGGATCTTGGATTTTCCATCGAAATGCAGTACTGAAAGTGATGATAATGAAATGCATAAGACTTTTACAGGACAAGCATTCGGAATGTGAATCTACCAAAACCAGGGGAGTAAGATCGGAAATTATGTTGGGGTATTCACTATTCAGGAGTTAAAAACCAAAAGTCAATTTCTGAACTAATTCAACATACTTTTTCCGATTTATGGTTTATTCGTCTCCACAACTGTACACGATGTATGTATTTTCATTCGTCTCTAAAATATTGTACAAAGTAGCATAGTACCCTAACTAGATGTACAACAATAGGTGACAGGATGCGCACACAGGCTCTTGTTGCCCTAGAAAAACTGGTGCCGTGCGCACCCTAAATATAAATCACTCTCCAGTCGGGAACATCTCAAAAAAGTATGGGCAAATCATCGATCTAATATGATAAATCAAAATTGCGACTGAGTGTTTTTCTGGTCTGAAAAACAAAACAGGATTTCTGTACTGGATAACACCTAGACTTCTATGTTTTAGGACTGAAAATTATCGTATTTGAGTTAAAAGGGAAAGAAGAAATCATTTCCTTGATTTGAATATTTTGCGCATTTTACCTTTCAAGGTGCTTCAAGCTGATTGGTTCGTTATATTCAACAAATATATTATTACTAGTCCAATGTTTCAGAGAATAGATGAGGTGATTTGGTTGAATCCGGCCTCTTGGCTCAAAACAAAATTGCAACATGTTGAAGATGAATAAACTATAAGTTACTGGAGTTACAGTATTTTTCCTATTTCAATGGTGTATATAAGTTCATTTGTGTGGATTTCGGACGTTAATTTTATTCGAATCTCAAAGTAAATAACAAATATTCCATTTTTACTATTACAATTTATCCCCATCATGGTTATCAAGAAACTGATAGTTTATAGTGTTTTTAATTCGGGCTACATTGTCTAAGGCCAACGATTTTCATTCATATTTTTAACGGCAAAATCCTATCGATTTTGGTCGAATTCGCACAGAAGGTAAGGTTTGTTTGTTGATAAAAGAGAACAAGGTTCAAAAAAGTAGAAAAGGGACCCAATAAATCGTAAAATGCCGACACTGAATTCGCTGACAAGGAATTTAATGATGAAAAACCTCTGCCGAAAAAGCACCGCATGTTAACCTACGCATGTTATTACAAAAAAAAACACGAAGCAGGTGTGCTTTGTGAGGAAACCGAATGTATCAACTGCATGCAAGTTGCATGACGTAGTAAGATAAAATGTGCAGGGTCCACATCTTCGAGTAGTAAACGCATCGACTCCTATTGGAGAAGTAGGAATTCTTTTAGACGACTATTTGACCGATTTGTCATCCGATGGGAAGGAAGTACAAATTACTAAGAAAACGAAAAAAATGAAAATTGCAAAAACTGTGTGATAATGCTGTTAAAAGCAGTTCCCCGTTATTGATTATGGTGAAATCGATAAAGGATGGTGAAATCGATATTCATTTATCAGTTTTCGATGAAAATGTGCATTATTATCACGCTTATGATTGTTGTATTATCCGCCCATACTAGTTATGGACCTTAATTATAAAATATCTTTCCCGTACAATATTTCATACTTGAAGAATATGACAAAGATGAGAATGACTGACTGTGAGGAATTCTGGAAAGAAGTTGAAATAAACATTATGGATAGAGATTCCCTGGCAAAACATTTGGATCGTGCCAAAGACTAAAGCTGAACATGTTGTTTCGGGCTCCATGCATTGCGGAAAACACCCGAAGTCTTCAACTATCGTAAATTGAGAGCATAGGAAGGCCCCATCATTGTGAAAAAGTTACACAATAACGTTTTTGGAAACTCTTACTCAGTCAACAAGTTTAGAAGTACGCACTTTCGCGACGTCATTGGGTGTTTCTAATATGGCAATCAAAAAAGCAAGTCTGCAAGCTGTTCACATGGCGCATACGCCATGAAATTTGGTTTAAGATCCGAGAGCCTCCGGGATTTTGTTGATATTCATTTTCTTTATCTTTGAAACACCAACCCAAGGTTACAATTATAGGCATGGTACACATGGTAGTGGCACACTGGAATAAAAGAAATCCCGGCATGTTCTCACCTCACGACAGTATGATCACAGAACCTGGCGAACACAATGTGTTACTTGCCGAGAAGGGAATAGTAAGCCACAGCATAAAACAATACATTTTTCGTGGTTTCGAAAAGTATAGAAAAAATATTAAAACATTATTGGAAAGGGGCGTACCGTCGAAGTCGCCTACTAGTTGCGTCACCGTTACGAACTAGCGACCGTTATGGTCTTCTGCATATCGCACACGAATCAATTTCACGCTTGTGGTTTCTTGTCAAGATTCCAACTATGTTACTGATTGCACTGCAAATGGTAAACTTCTGACACCAACCATACTAGAGGCATGAGCAGGAAATGCCATTGTCAACATATGAAATGAAAGCAAGAGATATTACGAATATTGCGCACAACAAATTACAAAAGCGGTGTGCTTTTATCGTCCCAGAGTATGTATCACATTTATTACAAATCTAATCGATTTATGTGCATTCTTTCAAAGTTCCATTTTTGCAAAAATAAGTTTTGACTACTCCTTAGTTGAACTCATTGCTCTGAGGAACACTGTAATTAGTTCTGTTGAAAACAAAGTAAAACTGACAGAAACTATATTTAAAACCATTCACGCGTGTAAATATTAAAAATCGATAAAAGTCGATGAAAAGGAAAACTCCCATCGAATTATTTTAAACAAATTCTTCTTGTGCCATCGCAACTGCTGTTTATGTGACACAAATTGATGACGATTCAGACGATCTTGTATAGAAGCTGGGCGTGTGAGATCATTTCATACTCGGATATGGCTGAATCTATGGAATCATCAGATCATAGTCAGAAAATAATATAGTGACATGTGGAAAACTGATTTTATCTTAAATCTGACAGGATTGTATTTGATTTACACTATGAATTTGCTTATGTTTATTCTTATTTGAATTCTGATTAAATCTTTTCCCGCAAATCTCGCAAGGAAATGGTTTCTCGTTGAAATGAATTTTCATGTGCCTTGAAACACTGAAGTTGTTCGTGAATGCTTTTCCGCAAATTTCACACGAATAAGGGTTTTCTTTAGAATGAATTTGCATGTGTTCGGAAGCTCTGGATCCGGTGTTAAATGTTTCTCCGCAGATTTTGCAAGAATGTGTGTTATTATTCAAATGAATTCTCAAATATGTCTCGACGCACAGTGTCCTGTTCTAAATAACTTTTCACATATTTTGCAAGAAAATGGTTTTTCTCCGGTGTGAATACGCGTATGTCTCTTCAGTGTTATTTTCAGAGTAAACTTCCTTCCACATATTTCACACCCATATGATTTTTCACCGGTATGGAAAAGTATATGCCTGTTTAAATTTTTGCACAAAACTCTTCTCACAAATATATCGCATTTGAACATCTTCTCTTGGGTATGAATCCGCATGTGTCGATTTAAATGACACCTTCGTCAAGCACCTTTGTCACACACTGGACAAGCTAAAGGTTTTTCATCGGTATGAGCACTCATATGAGCTTTCGGATACATTTTATTACCAGAGACTTTGACAAATTTCGCAAATAAAGCTGTTCTTTTGGTGTTCGTATAAATTATGCTGTAACATAGGTCAATGAATGAATAAAATAATAGAATGATTTAACAAAGAGATCGCCAATCCTCGAACGACTTAGCTTAAGAACATATATTTGTGGAGTGAATCAAGAATTCTTCTTCCTAATCAGCGACAATACCGACAAACGACCCGGTGCAAAAAATTCAGTGGAAAAACGAATCATTGAATGCTCCTCTCAATGGAAAGCTTGAGTAAAAAGGCGAAAACCTCGTAAATCAACTTCCATTTCCAAAAGCGTCTCTGTGTGCAACTCGCAGAATGTGCACAAAAACATTTGCGTATAGCTCCGTTATTCGATCCACAAAACTCCGATATGTTTCCCTCAACTAATTTAGTTTCTCAAAAAATACCCCAGAACATAACTATGAAAACACGTATTCTCTCCAGGAATGTCCGAAGAGTTCAGGTTAATGGATGTTAGATAATTCGATATTCTACTTCTAGTTGTGCAGCTCTAGGTATAATACTTCATCACCATTTTTATAAATTCACTCACAATGTTCCAAATCGAAATTAATCTGAAATACCTAAACATTCAGATAAGGACATACTTGGTCAGCACTTGACTTAAAGGTCCATAAACGACTGTGTCGAGAAGATCACAATCTTCGGGAATTAGTCTTACTTATGCGTTCATTGATGTTATAAACACTAGTTTCTGTTCTTCTATCCAACCATAGATATTCGCTCATTATTCGATTCTCATATAAATAGTACTATTAGAAACGGCCAATTATTTAAGGGCTGGTGTTGTTATTCCACACTATCACCCCAAGCAATGTTCAGCTGCGCGACCCAAGCTGCCATATATTTCATTTGGAAAAGTACTATTTTGATGCCCCATAAGTTTGTCATGGTTCCAGGCTTGTTTATTTTTCATTTTCTTGAGTTTAAAATGGAAGAAAATTAAACTTTTCTCATGAAACTTGCCCACCATCTCAGGTTTCCGAATGCTGGGTTACACTCGTGCCTGTTATTTCGTCTGCACTTTTACATGCAGTAGAACCAACAAAGAAGTTTCGGAGGGGAAAAAATCGGGAAGTGTTCCATTCTTTTATCTACACTACGAAGTTGAATATTTTATCGAGATTGTTCACGATCTATTCTTTATCATTCAAAAATGTTATCATTTATTCTCTCCATTCGTTTCGTTATTATAATTTTTGAAACATTTCACGACTTGAATTACTTAAAATTACCACAACACTGTGATACAGTTGGTCTTATAATATAGATATCTTTAGGCCATACTTGGGATGAATAGTTAACAACAGACGGGTAATTATAGAAAACTAAATTTGGAGTGCTAGGCTGATTCGGTGAATCAAATGCAACTTGGCGATGCATTGTCTACATTACTGACGGCCCTTTTGAGAAATGTTATTTCATTTTAAACATTGCTGAAGGAGTTTTCTGCTTCTTCTGCTTGTAGACAGACCACTGCTTTTGCTTCTGCAATCGTCATCTTGCTTGTTGCTCCCTAACATGAAAACATGCTTTCATCAGTGCGACTTCTTCTGAAGATCGAAAACCCTTGTTTTTTGAATTGTATATGCTTCATCCAGTTTATGTCAAATTGAACTCGCAGTCCGTAAAACACTCTTTAATTTCATTGTCACAATCTCGGAAGCGAATTTTAAATTCTGCCTCGATGTTTTTTGGTTATAAGTTTGCATGGCCGTACCGATATCGGCAAATTTTGCGACACTTTTCGTTGTGGACATATCATACTTGAATTTCTCGCTGATTGGACTATGCAACGAGAACAGATTAGCTACCGGCAACACGCATGTACTGTAAGGCATTACCAGAAGGCTTCTTAAATATCTATAGATTTATTTCATAACATATATATATATATATTTGCTGTACTTTGCGTACATGCTAATTTTCGTTGTTTGGGCGACTTTTCCCTACAACGTATATAGCTATTTAGACCACTTCAACGCCCCTACTTAACACCGTCACGCCTGAGCCATGGCCAGATATAAAGCATAACAAAAAATATAATCTGAATGTCTGCCAAATTATTTCTATATTACATTTTTCATTTCTATTTTCTGCCTTTTGGGGGACTGACTTCATACGGGGGACATCATCAAAGGGGTGTTTTGAAGGACGTTGTTACCTCCCACAGACAGAAGCAGGTCTGACTTGTGGTGGATGGAATGGTGAATGTTGGATGGATACAAGGCGCCATGCGGCGGAAACAGACAAAATTTCATTGTAGCGTTGGCCCAACCCAACGATTTTTACGTTATAAAAAAGTAGTACGCGACGCAAGCACGTATTGAGTTTGAATTAATATTATACGAAACTTTGTTTCAGCTCTCGAAGCTTGGTGGGGCCGAAAGTAAAAATATCAGGTACCTTTAAAGTAATTTGAAATGCAAACTAACGCGTTTATCGCAACTATTACGTTATCAACGATAGATTACGCAGCACAAGCGCGTTTACGTAAGAACGTAAATTTAGTAAACTCTAATCCCGCCCCTATTTATACCGAACCAGGCAATTGAAATCTAATGTGTCATCTTTTCTTTCTTCATCTTTCAGAGTATCACACATCTGTTTGAATGCTTTCTTGAAAAAATGAAACAGTTTCAAAATATGTATATTCTGAAATTCTGATAAAATGGAGGCGATTATCGACAAGTTTTTCATTTTGCAGTAAAACTAAACTTTTGTTTGAAAAATCATTCTAAAATTCAACAATTAAATGACACACTGTTTATCACTAACAGAATTTTATTTATCTATGGATGTTTCATTTGGCAAAGCAGAATCAAATCATAAATAAACAAAGACAAATTCTCCAAAAAATTACCGAATACCTCAAAGTTTACATTTTTTCCAGGAATTATACTTCTTTAGTGTTCTTTATCACCGGAATCGAACTGAATAATTAATAGTAATTAATCTTGAATCAAATATTTTGGGCCCAGTCAAAGTTAAAACTGCAGTAGTGTGCCTGCCATTCAGGTGCATAAAATAGTAAGCGAATTGCCACGAGGAAGCAATTATATGCATGCACTGATGCAAAAGGTCATGAAATTCTAAAAGATAATGATAGGATTTTATTAGTATCCTATGGGAGAGGAAAGCCGAGAATACAGCTCAATCATACCACGACCTCTCGTGCAGAGACCATTTCTGAAACGGGTTAAAGGTTTTTTCACTTATCATGTTTCTCATTTTTCCTGTGCATGGACCTGGTTCACACTTACAAGTTCACTTGTTTTATGCTGACATTTTTTAATCGCAGAAGTACATCCTTATTTTTTGCCGTACATCTTATTATTTGAAGTACTTATTATTTGCCTTGACTTCTTCCAATTCATCGCTAAAGATTTGACCAATACGCTCTTCCATATTTTGAAACTCATTATGCACCATTTCTTTCAAAACCCCTGACGACACGAATTCTTGAAGATTTTCACCAGCATCATTTGGTATCACAAGCCCAAATATAGTACTACTGAAATGCTCATTTTTAGATTTATTTACTGAAATATTTTAGTCATAATTCTTTAAGTGTTAAATAAAGTGAATGAGAAGGGTAATAAAAGTTTTTTCTTGGTTTTGGAGTCTATAAAATCATATTTTATGATTTTTTGGGGATAGTTTTTTATTGAAGAGCTTTTTCTTCGAGTCCTTTCTTGGGGATACTTCCAGCTATTGAATTTTGATTCGGCGAAGAGGAATGGGGGGAATTCGTCTAGCAATGATTCTGTGCGAGTGTTTCGCTGCAGATTCATACAAGCTTCAATAATATGACAATCGGAACGTGTTTCAACGATGGGTTTTCGAGCACTAAGGATTTGAGCAATTGATTGTCCATGCGCGCTCTTCTATACATATATTCACGCAGTTTCGGGTGGAACATGAGTCGGCTTAGTGCTTTCTCCGATAAAATGTTTTTCCTTATTTTCATTCGCTGATATTCCCTTGTTCTGGGCGAATAAAATGATCTTGTGGCAAGATACTTCTTCCTAGGTGTAAATAATTTAACGTCACATGTACCGTTAATCGATAATATTGCTGAGAGAAGAACCTCTTTATCGTCGGATGTTAAAGATGTTAGTTTCTCAGAAATTCGATTATTTCCAAAGGTTATTTTCAAAGGTTTTCGTAACGGGATATGATAACAGCTGATGCAGAGCTCAAAACTGTTTGATAGAGCTCGAAATAATTAGCTTTCTGGTCTACAGATGTTCTAACATGTCGGTTGCGTCCTGTAGAAAAATCGAGATGTAGTTGGGTAAACTCGGGCTTGCACTTCATCAAAAAATATTTCGAAATTTACTTCATCTGTGGCGTCACCAGCTAAGGCTTTCCATCAACCTTTTTTTTTTATTTCTCCAATGTTGATATTCCGAGCTTGTTATTGAATTGAAATGTTTGAAAAAGACGTTGAAATCTCAGCGAAAGTTACGTTGAAAACCTTTCCAAATCCCTTAGGTAAGGCATTGCCATTACCAGTTGGAGCATTATCATTCATTACATTCTCAAAGAAAATTAATACGTTCTCGTATTGCTCTAAAGCTGTTCACATCGTTTTTTTCAGTCGATCTTGGACATAAGTCATGGACCTGTCATTACAGCTGTTAGAAGAATTGGCGAAGGGGGATCGTTTGTTGCAAGGGATAATAGCGGCAGCCGCGCTCTCGGAATTAATTTCTGAAAAGTGATGCAAAAGTTTATTATCAACGGAAGGATAGCCAAAGGCAGTATTTGGGTCATAAATTAAACATTCGAAAATGTACAATCTTTTATCTTTAGAACGTGATGGGGGGAAATAAAATGTGCTAGCAAACAATCCATATAAAAGAATTTTTTGAAATGAATTCATTTCTTTTTGTGCACACAACGAAATTCCAAAAAAACATTCAAAACAGAATGAAGACGCACAGGCAGCAAAAGCTGCTGACAAAGGTCGTGTTAATTCTGATAATTCTTTCGTGTCTGTATCTTTTGATCTGTAAAGTGTCCTTCAACTCCCAACCTGGCAGAAAAATCTACGTTTACAATTTTTATATATATATACGAAGCTGCACCACCGAATAACGCGTAGTACTTTTGCTAGGACGAAACGGAGGGAAGAAGGGACAGTAATGAAATTGACACTTGTCTTCACAAGTCGCATCTTCACATCTTATATGCTTATACTAGAGAAATTTCACATTTTTTCCAATACATGCGGAGGTCAAAATAGAAACCAGCATATGGTTGCCATTTTCCTAAACGTGTTTCAATCCATGGCGTGGCCATTCTTACTTGGAATGCGATTCTATGCTTGCAGCAATCAAATTCCAAAGGGAGACAAAAACATTTTCTGCATGTCAGATTATAAATCTATTTTCTTGCCGCCAAGAACTTCATCAAACAAAATATTCGTCAATTGGCTCAAAATTAAAAACACGCGTTTCAGCAAATCACGACCAAGAGTAATAGAATTTAAATACGACTATGAAGACGGATGTAGAAAAATTAATTCAAATAGGAAATCGTGTCCTGGTCGTTTAGAGTGCGATTGCTGGCACTGACATCGTCTAGTAGCTCTTTGCTATTTAGTTGTTTCTTTGAAAATTGCTTCTGGCCTTGCTCAGAGTGAATTTCTAAAAGAAAACTGTTTATGAATCTTTTAAAATTTTTTTTACATAGCTCGATCAATATTGTTTAAATATATCTATTGACAGGTTAATATGAAAGTGAGGAAAATATAGACATAAACATTGACAAAGAAATGAAAGAATTATTGAACAATTCATCACCATATGTAAGTTAAACTATATTTTATAGTGAAGCAAATGTATAGTCAGTTTTAATTTCGTGATAATGATTCCAAAATTTATGACAAAATGGAATGCATAAAGATATCATGTTTGCGACTTTAAACGAAAATGTCATTAGTAAGGACTTTGATATAATTAGACCAGTTTGCAATTGGTCTTGTAACCTTTTTTAGTCGTACTTTTGAAGTTCATATCATCAGGATCAAAAACATTTATCTATCTCATTCTGCCACTAGGTGACTATGTTTATTTGTTTTAATCAAGGCATCATACTGAGAGCGGTCAAATTCGGCTCCAACAATATCATACATTGTAGAACAATTCAATCCTGGTGATACGGGGATTGGTATAAAACAAGTGAACAAGAACTACCCACTTTTTAATGAATTAATCCAGCTACAGCCTTAATCAGCGACATGGTATCATAGTAAATCTCCCAGTTAGACGTTTCAATTGAACCACATTTTTAATTCTTCCTAAACATGGCAGAATCAGCGTACAAAATGAGCCATCTAACAGCCATTTGAATAGTACAGAGTTAACTCTAGATTACGGAGAAACTGTCAGAGTCTCTACTATTTCATTGTTTCTCTTTAGTCGCCGAAACCAAAAACTTGTATCGTAATATCTCTGGATAAAGAAAATAATGAAATAAAGGAAATTTTTTAAGTCTGTGGGAACAAAAATTAATATAGATGAATTCTTCCCAAAATATTTCTATCATAGAATAAAATGACAAGAATTTCAACAGTTTGGGGGGGGGGGGGGGGGGGGTGGGGGGTCAGATCTGAAGAACTATCACTAACGTAGGTCAGTGGACGATCGTTCTATTTTATTGTATCAGGTCAACATCCAAATCGGACCGTAAATCTGAGCAAAACGTTGGAACACAATGACATTTCAATGACATTCCAACAACACAAAAGTCAGTTTTGATTATGTCCCAACTTTTCTTTTAAAACTCTGAACTAATACCATCCGGACCAGGCGTTTTATTTCCCTTCATGCTTTTGATGACTTCGGATTCACGGATTCGCTCCAGAAATGTCCGAAGAGTTCAGATTAGTGGATATTCGAAACATCATTCTAATTGGATTTTAGATAATTGAATATTCTACTTCTAGTGCAGCTATAGTTATAATATTTTTAAAACAATTTAGTAGCAAAATAAAATTTGGCATGGATCGCATTTTTTGCAAATTTTAGACTAATTCACAATGCTCCAAATCGAAATTAATGAAATTTGGAATACTTAAATATTCGAATAAGGACATCAGCATCTTCATGAAAAAGTCTTGAGTCTTGAAGAGTCTTAAATATGCGTTTATTGATGCCATAAACACTAGTACCAATGTTCTGCTGCGCGAACCAAGCAACCATGTATTATTTCATTTGGAAAAGTAATATTTTGATAACTCATAAGTTTGTCATGGTTCAGGCGATGTAAAATGACTCTTCTTTTTCCTTTCCTTGAAGCAGGACATCCGCTTCTGCATTAAATCAATGGTTTTTGTGAATGTAACTTCATATGTACAATTTCAGTGATTAGTATCATTTCAATACAAAATCATATAAAAAACGTTTTAATGTGTAGTCGAAGTTGTAGGATACCACGATAATGTGACTGAAAATAAGAAAATCTTCTTCATCCTGTCGAATTGACAGCCTCGAGCCTTCTCACCTCCGGCCTTATATATTAATAAGTCTTATCTATAATTTAAAGACATCGTTATCATGTAATTCCCGTTTTTTTTGCATATAACCGACACCCGCCATATCACTAACTTCATTGCGTTTTATTGAAACAACTTTTGATTTTTGAACATCATCGCATTAAAAGAGAAAAAGTGTGAAAGTTTGTTTATAGTAATAATATTGCATATCCCGGAAAACTGAAATTGCCAAATATTGTGCTGAAACATTGTTTTTGTTTTTTTAAATCTAATTATATTTATTTCTGTACAAATTAGCCATCATAGTTGAAAATACCAAAAACTAAAAAAATTGAAAGATTTTTAGAGTTGCCAGATTTCGCTTCAAACTGAAAATTTCAAACTGCCGTCTCCGTTTCAAAAATATTTTTCAAATGAAGTAAATTTTTTTTCTTCTGTTTTTTTTATTCAACTGCTCCCTTTGAGGGGGCTGTAGGTATCTTTTTGAAAAATTTCTTGTTTCAGATTAAGCTTGAATCACATTTGATACAAAGATGCAATACTAATGCAGCTAGAGTTTCCTTGTGTTTAGAGATCCCAAAATATCAGAATATAAACTTGTTAGTCAGGTTATTATTAAATAAGAGTAAAATATAACGGCGGTGGTGTTATTGTTGAGTAATGTTGATTGTATTAACAAATCCACAGTATCCAAGCAATATGCTTTCTTATTGACACCTCATCTAACATCAGTGCAAGTATCACTTTTCGATTATTTTCAGCTGCTTCATCAACCTTCTGTCTAATTGCATCAAATGCTGGTTGTGTGAACCCTGGTTATGCTTGTAATTTGGAATGTCATTTCCTTATATATATTCCTTACATGATGTGAAAGTGATGTTTTGAATGCTTTAATATAGCTGTAACGTCAGTGCGAAACTTTTCAATTCTGAGGAATATTTGATACGCCTTCCTGATGCCTTTCGAAAGTTTTCATCAGCGCCAGCGGAATTTCGGAAAGATTGTGTAAGAAATTTTTCACAGCGTTCGGAATTTAACTTTTTCGTCCCAAATTTCAATTATGGATTTTAATGATTTGACTCACTTTTGCAGGCGCCTTGTTTCCTGCTGAATACTTTTCAATTTTCGTCTCAGTGTGAAACACTTCTGTTCTAATCTTGTGCGAACTTCGTTTGGTGACAAAGGCAAAGTCGTAGATTCAGAATAGTTGTGTTCCGTAAAAATATAATCATCACTCTTTGGTGTAGGTTTTGCCCTCGGAAATTTTCTCGTTTTCAATGGCTGGGAATGAAACAATATAATTGAATTTGATTGGAAGGGCAACTCTACATGCACACAAACAATTTTGCAATGAGCTCAGTGGAAGAAGCGTGTAAATAATTTTGAGCTGACAGTATGTCAATCAACTGCCAAGCATGGACTTTTAAGTTTTTGAAATTATGAGCTAGCTGTACTGTACTGGCTGTATTTTGACCCAGGTATCAAAGACAATCTTACTGCCAAAGAAAAAAGTCTCAAAAACGAAATAGGGTGGTATATTGTGGAGGTGGATCCCGGATTGGTTAATGCCCATCCGGATCAACTTGTAAATCATGCTGAGTGATGTAAATATGCTTAAAATCTGTCTTTTTTGCCTTAATCCCGACTTTTGCTGACAAACTGCAAACCTAACTGATTAATCATGCTTTTATAACTCAAATACAAATGAAATACAAATAGATGTGTGTGAAAACCTATGTAAGTGGCAACAAAGCTTTAAAACTCGCGTTAATAGACATCTATCGTGGATGGGGGTTCCTTAGTTCATATTCCTGCATTTCATGTAGCTCTTTGCACTTTAGTGGCTTCAGGAGTTTTATTCTTCTCTTGTGGCCTTGCTCTGAGCGAATTTCAATAAAAAAAAAAGTGTATGGGAGTACGAATATATGAGTATGCAAAAATGCATGCGTTCAGATACATATAATCCGTTAAATGCAAAATAAAAACGGAGATTACATGATAACGATGTCTCTAAAGTGTAGATAAGACTTATCATCGAACATATCGTATACCTGATTAATGTCGCAGAAAAAATTGAGGCATTAAAGCAATGTTAAATTGAACTGAAACTTATCTTATCTGATATTTAGCGGCTTCTACAGTTTAGATATACATTATGCTATATATAGTTCCCGGATTGATATCAACTTCAATTATACTGGTAATTTTTACAGCATAATTTATAGTCGCGAACACCAAAAGAACAGCTTTATGAGTGCTCATACCAATGAAAAACCGTTAACTTGTCGAGTGTGTGACAAAGGTTTTCGACAAAGGGGGGTTTTGAATCGACACATGCGGATTCATACCCAAGAAAAGATGTTCGAATGCGATGTTTGCGAGAAGAGTTTTGTTCGGAAATGTAATTTAAACAGACATATGCGTATCCATACCGGTGAAAAACCATATGGGTGTGAAATATGTGGAAGGAAGTTTACTCAGAAAACAACACTGAAGAGACATATGCGTATTCACACCGGAGAAAAACCATTTTCTTGCAAAATGTGTGGAAAGTTATTCAGAACGAGACCCTGTGTGTCGGCACACATGAGAATTCATTTCAATAACAAAACACGTTCTTGCAAAATCTGCGGAAAAACATTTAACACCGGATCCACTGCTTCAGAACACATGCAAATTCATTCCAAAGAAAACCCTCATTCGTGTGAAATTTGCGGAAAAGCATTCGCGAACAACTCCAGTGTTTCAAGACACATGAGAATTCATTTCAACGAGAAACCATTTCCCTGTGAGATTTGCGGGAAAAGATTTAGTCAGAATTCAAATAAGAATAAACATAAGCAAATTCATAGTGTAAATCAAATGAAATCTTGTCAGCTTTAAGATAAAATCAGTTTTCCACATGTCATTATATTATTTCTGACTGCGATCTGATGATTCCATAGACTTCCATAGCCGTATCCGAGTATGAAATGATCTCACACGCCCAGCTTCTATACAAGATCGTCTGCGCTCCCAGCAGGCAAGTTGCGATGACACAAGAATTCGTTGGGAGTTTTCCTTATCATCGACTTTTTATCGATTTTTAATATTTACACGCGTGAATGGTTTTAAATATAGTTTCTGTCAGTTTTACTTTGTTTTCAACAGAACTAATTTCAGTGTTCCTCAGAGCAATAAGTTCAACTAAGGAGTAGTCTAACTAGTTTTTGCGAAAATGGGAGTTTGAAAGTTTTTTTGCTTTATAAAAAATTTACACATTCACACAAATCGATTAAATTTGTAATAAATGTAGCTACATACTCGGTTGTGCTGTATTTTACGAGTGGTCGTGACGATACCATGGATGAATTTAGTAGGAGCGAGGGAACGATAGTAGCATTGATCGGCTGACAATGCAATTGCAGTAGAGTGTAACCTCGCAAAACCGCTACTACGTCACGTCCAAGAGTTGCCGAGCGGATTCTGCTAGGAAAAGCCATCGACAGCAACCAAAATATCAGAGTTAGTTGACGTTCGAGTTTGAGTAAATTATTTGATTTTTCGGACGCTTCGAAATCAATAGGTTATTTACCAATTTTGTGAAACGTTTTTTTTTGTTTGTCTAATTCCATTTCTCCCTCCTTCCTCAACTCTTCAACACGGATTTCCTTACTTTTGACCCAGCCCAACCTTTCTGGCTATGTCCGTTTGAAAATACCAATACACCACAAAAAATCGTACACCCTTTCTCACAAGGTTCCATTACCGGGCACTCTGCGATCTTCTCGTATTTAGACATACCTCACCTGTCAGACCTCCTGGCATGACTCGTGCAGGAATTCTTGAGATGTACCAAACATTTTGCATCGCTTCTGGCAAGGTTACCTTTCTGGGCAGTTTTTGGTAATTTTTTTGAGGTATCTATTGATCCACTACGGCCACAGACCCAAGCTACAGATCATTTCATGGTACAGTACGTTCCTTCTCCCCATGGGCTCAAATATTAGTTTCGCCGGTCGAAAATATGGTCCCGGCTCGCGTTTTATACGAGGCGCAGATTTCTGCCGTCATTATTCGTTGCTGTATAGGCTTAATTATTGATACCCCAATCCCGAAGGATTAAGATAGAAGTGCGAGATAGAGACCAAAGTTGATATTCTTTATTACTATTCCACAGAAGAAATAAATTCAGAATCCAAATAGAATCTAATCTTAACTTCTTTTATCTTATCAATGGATAGAAATCGCATTTGCTTGTTATATACACTTTCTAAGACCACCCAAGTTAGCCTTAGGCGAGATATTTTAATTTCTTTTTGTCGGACGTGATCACAACCTAAACATTAAAATGTTGTTTTGGAACTATCATAGCCGGTTTTGATTGCTTAAAAGGAAATTTTTTTCTAATTTTGTTGATCATGCGTTGGACGCACGATGCTCGAACTTAATTAACCTGATAGGACAGGGTGATCCACTCTAGGAAGTGGCTATAAAAAAAATAAAAAAATATTGAGTGCCAAATTCTCCTAGTGGTCACGATTTTTGACCATGGTTGCTACATATATGTCGGTCGCCTAAACACGGAGTGGCTTTTTTTATAGCCACTTCTTAGAGTGGACAGGGTTACAATTACTGGAAAGATATCATCTTTTCCTGTTCGGCTTAGCCTACCCAAGTTATTACACCCTGGATTGAGTGGTGGGCATGGATAAGCGAGCCGGACTCGCCGGGGCCCGAACCCGAGATCTTCAACCTGCGATGCCAACATGTTTAACCACTAGGCCATCGCGCCTCGGCTTTGCTTAGGGAACATGAATGGTCAGCTTCTGGAAATATATAACGATATATAAAGAAAACAACAATAAAATACGTAAAATTCACATCTAAAATAAAAATTGATACCACCAAGAGAGGTCAAAATTTAATAAGAAAAAGTAAAGGTATAGGGAATGTAGGTTTGAGAGAGTTGGAGTTTTATTTAATTAAAAAATTACTTTTGACAGATTGAACAATGTTTGAATTCAATATATTTCGTTACACAATGAATAGCTTTTGCGCCTCATAAGTAAAAAATGTGGCATCGTTTGCGTTTGTAGTTGTGCCATCTTTGGGCTTTGTTTAAAAAAAATACATCCTGGCGCGTTTACCGCTTTTTGTAGCGATGTTTTTTTTTAAAGTATGATCCGATTAAATCGTCTTTCAACTCTTCATTATCAACGTAAAATCTATTCAACAAAATTTGTTTGTATCTGTCACTCTCAATTAATTTGGTTCAAAAAGAAAATTTACTGATATTACCACCGACGCACAATTAATTGATCGGAAAAATTATGCATGATTAAAATATCAGTTTAAGAAATTGATAAGCCAAATTTTAACGCCATAAAAGAAGATGGAAGATACCTGAAATGGTTTTCAGGTGAAGAAAATTTCTTCACCTTGAATAGAACGTTTTTAGAAATCGTATTGATTCAGTCCGACAGGCAAGTTCGTTGTTGCATTGTTTTCCGAGCCACGTCCGCCCTTATTGTTAATTTAGATACGATCTTCTGTTCAAAGTAACATCGTCGTCTTGTCTTCTTTGTCTTTGCAAAACATCGATTCTTTAATGAGGTTGAACACGCTGGATGAAAAAAATACGAACACAGATTAAATAGGAGAGGAATTTAGGAATTTGTTCAACCCTTTATATTGCCTGCTGAGCATATCCTCCGAGATTTGTGTAACGAAGGATATTCATGGGATGACACTATCGCTGGTTCCCTTAGAGAACGATTCGAGGCTTAGATAGAATAGTTACCGAATTTAAATGACTTGTCCATCTCGCGTTGTTATAAGCCAACTGATTTCACTCCTATTAATACGCAGTTGCATTTGTTTTGTGATGCTAGTAGGACTGCCTTTGGTTGTGCTAGTTATTTGCGTACGGTTGATTATAATGATAATATACATGTTGTTTTTGTCAGAGGCATTTCTCGTGTGACCCCCAAGCAACCCATCACTATCCCGCGTTTGGAGTTGGTTTCTGCTGTTGCAGCTGCAGAGCTTGGTCGCTCTATTGTAAGTGAAATGGATCATAAAATTGATAAGGTCTTGTATTGGACAGACTCTACTTCTGTTCTACAGTGTTTGAACAACCGTTCTGAGCGTTTCAAAACATTTGTTGCTAATAGAGTTAATACTATTCATTTGTTGTCTCGGCCTGACCAGTGATTGCATGTTGGTAGTAAGCAGAATCCTGCTGATATTGCTTTGCGTGGTATCATGCCCAATGAAGTTTCCAAGTGTGCTCTTTGATTTGGTGGTCCAGATTTTTTGCGCAAGGATGAATCATGCTGGCCCTTTTGCCCACCTGATATTTCAATTCTTAGTGATCCTATTTTGGTTCAGTTGAGAGTTAATTTTATGTCGACTGATTGTGATCTCAATTCTGGTGAGTGCGATCCTAATTGTGGTGAATTTTCATTCTCCAATAGGTTTGTTCGCTATTCCAAATTTGAAAAATTACAAAGAGCTATGATCTGGTTGGTTCGGTTCAAATCGTATATGAAGTGGAAGTACTTACACGATGCTCAATCTCCGGCATGTGGATTCATATCTGTGGAGGAATTGAAGAAAGCAACAATTCAAATCGTCAGGTTGGTTCAGAATGAATCCTTGGCTTTGTAAATAAAGTTGTTTGGTAAAAGCACAAATCCTAGCCCACCACCTACCTTGTGAGGCTCGACAAAAATGTATTTTGAAATCTCCATTTGCTAATTCTATATTGAAATGTGATCCTTTTATACAAGATGGCATTGTGCGTATGAGGGGAAGGCTCTCTAAGTCTGATATACCACAGGATCAGAAGTATTCAATTATTTTGCCGCCTCATCACCATGTAACTAAACTGATCATAGACATCATCAGAGAAATACAGATCATGCTGGTACACTACACGTTCTTTCATCGACAAGAGAAAGATTTTGGATACTAAGGGGTCAATCAGCAGTTCGAAAGGCTGTACGAGATTGTGTTCAATGCAGAGAAAGATCAGCTCGCGTTGGTGAACAGTGGATGGCAGATCTACCATGTTGCAGAATTACTGCTGAAGGCAAGCCCTTTCAATCCGTTTTTGTGGATTATTTTGGTCCAATCAAGGTTAAGCTTGGCCGTAATGAATACAAGCGTCTTTTTACATGCATGGCAACCCGTGCTATACACATTGAAGTAGCAGAATCTCTTGATACGTCTGCATTTTTACAAGCCTTTTTTAGATTCACAGATCGACGTTCTACACCACTACATGTCTACTCCGACAATGCCACAAATTTTACAAGTGGAGAAAAGGAATTAAGAGAAGGGATCAAAAATTGGAATCAACATGTTATAAACAAATCTTTATCTCAGAAAAAAATTCAATGGCATTTTTCCCCTCCTCTAACCAGTCATCAATCTGGAGTTGTTGAACGGATGGTTCGTGAAGTGAAGACGACATTGTGAGCTGTAACTGATGGAAGAGCTTTCACGGATTATTCTTTGTGGAGTTTCCTTACTGGAGTTGAAGGAATATTAAACGATAGGCCGATAACACCATTGAGTGATGACCCCAGAGACATGAATGTTTTGACACCGAATTCAATTCTCATTGCAAAACTTGATCCTTCATTACCAACAGATAAGTTCATGAAGTCTGATGAATACAGGCGAACATGGAGGAATTCACAAAGATGACTGGATATATTTTGGGATAGGTGGAAGAAAGAATATTTGCCCATGCTACAACAAAGACAGAAATGGCACAATACACAGAGAATTTTGAAGTTGGAGATTTGGTTTTAATGTTCGATGACAGTTCACCTCGTGGTCATTGGCCCAAAGCTATTGTTGATCAAACCTTCCGTGATAAACATGATATTGTGCACAGAGTGAAAGTGCGTACTTCGAATTCTTCATATGTTCGAGATGTTAGGAAATTGTGTATGTTAGAGGCAGTACAGTGAGACACACATACACACACATTTGTACATATACACTTTATATACCATACATCTACATTGACACATCATACTTGGTCTGGTTATTTTAGAATTAATAGCTGATTTTCTAAACCTACTTTGCTATACCCTTCCCATTTTACCCTGTGTTACTAAATTCAATTGCCCATTGCCGCCTCGATGTGTCAGAGGTAATGCATTTCAAATAACTGTGTGAAATAACACAGAACGAATTGTACAGTATAGCACAAGCAAATAAAGGTATTTATTCAAAATTCAATGTAAAATTTGTGCTTGATTTCTTGCACAAATTCTCTTAATATCTGGGGGCACATTCTATAAAGATACCCTCATTTCTTCCTCGACAAAAAGTAGTCGTTCTCGTTTTTCAGTTTTTATGTTCGTCAAAACGGGAAATCCACTCTCACATAGGTATGACGTGGAAAACTGAAGCAAAAGTACGATAGCTTTCTTTCCAACGCAAGGTTCGCTTTTGAACTCTTATCCAGAACTCGCCGAGAGGCATCTGCTTGTGCATTAGCTTAAAATTTTCATCGTTAGGAATGCCAATTAACTCTTCTTCTTCTTTGAGATTCAAAACCACCTGCGTATTCGTACTTTAGTTCCCTTACACACCAATACCATTTTACCCCAGTCTCGCACACCTGATTGTAACGCTCCTTGAGAAAATACACAGCTCGGATGACACCAGAGTCCGCAAATATCACATTGTACTATAAAACTGCCGGTCCATTCGCGTTTACAGATGCAAAAAGTCTTTCCAACAAAGTCGGACACCTTTACCGAAGAATTACTTTCTTTAAGTAGGAGCGGTGCCCCTGTATCTTCTTTTATCTCCATGCTTGGTAATGGATTACGCTTACTTCCGAAATCGTTTTCCGTCGAATGATTGAAGTCTTCATTTGATTCAGAATTGCAACTTGGAACAGTACTATCCCTTTTCAAATTATTTTTCTTTGATTCCGACGGCTTTGGTTCCGTATCATGTTTTCTGATAAGTTCTTCAACATATTTTCCAATTTTAACTTGGTGTTTTGCTATGAAATTTAAAAGAAACTGTTTACGTTTGGGTAAAGAATTCTTTGCCCAATATTTGTTTCTTCTCAAAAAAAAACTGTTTGGTCTTTGTCGGAATGGAAGTCACGTACAGATTCTTGGAGGAAATAGACCGCAATGGCATGACAAATTGCTTGATTCCTTCGGTTGAAATTGGAGAGAGAACCTAGTGGGAAGGGCTTCGAAGCTTGACCATTATAAAATGAGAGACCGATCCGCTTTTTCGTTTCTCCATGTTGACTTTGAGTGACTGCTTTATGTAAAAAAAAAAAACCTTTTCCGTTGTTTTATTGCCGTCCAGGAATAGGCTTTGTGTTTACCATCGGATATTTCTTCATGAGTACTTTCTGTCTGATTGGATAGCTCTGAATTTTATTTGAAAACAATTTTTAAAACGAGTGAGATTACATAACTCGAAAATTTATGATTTGAATAGTCAATACTGAATAGGCTTAAAATCAGGTTCAGTAATATCATATTCTATAAATTTTTGGTTTAAATTGGAACTTCTGCACAAATTGGATAATTTTTTGCAATATAAAATCACAGCAAGTTCTCATGGTTCGAGATGAGCTTCAAATAACTATCCACTTGGGCGTAATAACTGAAAATTTTTTTTTAAAGATTTATCTTCACACTTTCTTTTATAGCCGAGCCCGAAGAAGCTCCGAAAGAAACCGCCAATTATTTTGCAAATCGCTACTGCCAAATAATATAATATCAGAAGTTTCAAGTCTACAATTGACCTAAACTAAAAGTGGAAAATTATTTCATAAAATACAACACTGACAAGTTTTTGAACTTATTCCCAGTATGTAGACCAAACGACATTCGTTTCAATAAAGAAATATATTTGCGTCTTTATTTGTTTTAGTTAAAATTTTTGTAGTTTCAAACTCAAGTTCAATTTTTTTTCAAAAAATATTGCATTTAGCTAATCAGTCCACTCTTATTCAAACATTGTTAATTGCGCCAAGGTATTAGCGAAAATTAGTTTCAATAAAACACTATACGCTGCTTGTGGGCCTAATAGGATAGATGAAACGACATAGTGGCGTTCAATTCCTTGTAAATTATCACGCCATTCCGAGCAAGTGGATTTTTATCCTAAAAGTTGAGCTTTAAACATTTTTAGATATGTAGCTTGAAGCGTATTCTCAATGCTTTTATCCACTATGCGTCTAACACACCGCATCTCTCGAGTTAGTTTTTTTTAAGACTATTCGGATAAGACTATTCAACTCACTTCTTTTCCCAATCATGGAGTTCAATTCAAGTCTGACCCTATTAATTTTTCGAAACGTATCTGCTCGAGAGATCTAGCTATGTATGTTTTCGGATGAAAGAAATGCTGAACAAAATGGAAGGAGTAGAAAAAATGTTGATTACGAAAAAGAAGCAGTATAAAACTCATCTGCTTAGCCGACTTAAAAATCAGTATAGAAAATATCCTGAAGCAAGCTTCTAAAGTCTTAAAGGGAAATTATTTGGTCGGCGATGACAGTGTTGATTCAATTGATAAATTATTGTCTGTCCTGCCACTCAGATGGCATATTTGGTGAAGCAAAACATCCACTGTTAAGAAGACAGAATGAAAATCTGATAACTCATACCAATATCAAGTCCATGGTTCAATCAAAAATAGAGAACAACTTTTAACCTAGTCATTCTAACCGGCGCAATTATGGTACTTCACGAGGAGCGAGGATCATTGTCAATTTCGTTCTTTTTCATGACACAACAGAAATCGGAAAGATCATAAAATAAGAAAGTTGTAAAAAAAAAACATCTAAATATGCAATTTTTTTTATATTTCCCGGCTCTGTAGGTACGCGCTATATAATAATCCTAACGCGGTTCCCGCGTTTCGTAAGAGGCGATTAATGAAATGGCAGATGGTCTTATCATCGACCAAGCCATTTACCACTCACTACAGTTGACGATTCGATTAAAATGCAGTTGCTAAGGAAATGTTTATATGACCGATTCTATTCATGAAAGTAAACTAAAAGAAACTGAAATTGAAAACTTTATCAGCGGATATGGACTTCCTCGTGAAAATGACCAATTACAATAGTGGCCGGAGACGAAGATACCAAAAGAGTTTTTTCCAACAGAAAAAGAATGTCACTATTGCAATGTTGCGTTAAACGAAGCTCAGACTTTGTTTGAAGAGGCATATTCCATCAGTTAGCGTGATAAAGTTCTTTGAATCAACATTGCACACCAAGTAAAATCAGGATTGCTCACCAAGTTAAATCAGCAAGTAATACTCGATGCATACTTACACCACGCTTATGATTTTTGTTGCAACATCTGTGGGTATCATCCGCCCATACTAGTTATGGACTTTAATAGGAAAATGGCTTTCCTGTACAATATTTCCCATCTATTTTTACCTGAGGAAGATGACAATGATTTGGTTGATTGTGAAGAATTTGGAAAGAAGTTCAGAAATAAACATTATTGTTAAGGATTGATTCCCTGGTGAAACATTTGAATCGTGCCAGACATGTTGTTTCGGGCTTCATTCATTGGGAAAAAACACCAGTAAGTTCTCAACTATCGTGAATAAAGGCCATTGAAAGGTCCCACCATCAAATCCTTCTGATCTTGAAGCTAATTGTAAAAAGTTACAGAAGAACGTTTATTGGAAATACTTACTAAATCGACAAGTTTACAAGAATGTGATTTCGCAACGTCGTTGAGGTTTCCAATAAAAGTTCGAAAATACATGTTGTGATAGCAATCAAAAAACGATTGGAAAGGACGCGGGGGTGGGAGTCTGCAGGCTGTTCACATGGCGTTGCATACGCCATAAAATTAAGATTCGAGAGCCTCTTGGATTTTGTTGATATTCTTCTATCTATAAAACACCAGCCCAATGTTACAATCATAGACATGGCACACAACGGGAATAAAAGAAATCCCGGCATGTTCTCACCCCACGACGGTACGATCACAGAACCTAGCGAACAAAATGTGTTACTTGCCGGAAAGGCCTCACTTCTGATTTTGATTCCTTGGGTCTCGGCCACGAATCAACATGAATATCGCCTGTGCATACAACGACCGGTAGCTCGCTACGTTTTTGCTTGTGGGGCCTCGGTCCCAATAGCCGGGCCAGCGGAGCTAGCCCCATGTATCTCTTATAGGGATATTCCCTATAGGTCTATCACCCTATTACCCTCCTCATCTATCCGGTAGTCGCACTATTATACAACAGATGGTATTCATTTCGATGGATGTTATTAGGGCTAACGTTTGGTGGTTAGCTAATCATTATGAAACATGGCGTAAAAAAGAGTGCTGAGGATTTCACTGCTACTACAAAAAATGTCCGTGGTATTATCTGCGTCCACTGTGTGTTGGTTGACCGAGAGTTTGAGCCAACACCTTTATTATCGTTTGGCAGGATATTAGCAATGGGCTTTGGAAACAGTACACTCGTGAGCAAAATCATACGGCAGTCATTCTCGTCCTCGAGCAAAAAATGCGGTGAAAATCTGATCTTCGTTTTGCTCGCCTCCAAAGCTGCCCAGATT
Source organism: Styela plicata (assembly GCA_963675895.2). NCBI lineage: Eukaryota > Metazoa > Chordata > Ascidiacea > Stolidobranchia > Styelidae > Styela > Styela plicata. The sequence continues at coordinate 1,748,085 of OZ023145.1, read as the reverse complement.
AAATATAACTCGAATTCCTTTCTCGTTAAAAACTTTTGCCATCATATTCCCTCGAACATCCTATCGAAAGACACCAACGTCTCTTCCCTGACATTACCGGCGACGTGACTTCATGTCGTTGAGCACACGTAACAGATCTTCATTCCTCGTGGCCTTCCACATATCCATCCCTCTATTTATTGACACAACGTTGATCCGCGTAATGCCAAATTTACGTATACACGCTACCTCCCAATGCGCTTCTGAAGGCTGCGTATCGAACTGCTCCTGCAATGCTTGTGTAGCCTGGTCGCTCACCGATTTCTTGTACTTTGGGACCCGTATATATACACAAACAGCAAGTCTGGTATTTCCTTCTCTTCTACAGTCTTTTACATGTAATCCACATAATTCTGCTTGTCTTCCATAGGTTCTAAGTAACAATTGTGGATCTTAACTCCCTTCCGTTCCAAAACATTTGCAATTCTCGTCTTCCGAAAACTACTGCTTTCACCTGTAGCTGTGTTGGAGTCCTTCTCCAGAGTCGCGAATGTCCACTCGTAATCTGTTTTTAAGCTCGAAACACCGCAGCCATCGCAGGTACTTTCTCTGCCGGCAGATGCTCCGAAGTCATGTGGCCGTTCTTGGAAGGCATTATCTCAATTAAGATAATATCACTGTCCCGATGGTCGATAAATAAAAGATCCTCCTCAGACCACGTACTCGCAGCTAATGCCTTCTCCCCGAAGGATATCTTGCAAGTGACTTCCTCGTTTCGGATACGTCCGCTCACGTCATCTAATCACAACACGTGTTTGTTATATAATAAATAAACATGTATTAAAACGAGATAATTACAATATAATAAATAAACAGTTTGACCCGGACCCTCATGCCACATCATGTCCGCTCATTGACACCGGGTCAGCAAATTCATTGTCAATTACGCTTTTCATTGGAAATTGCAGATCTAATCTCTCTGTATCTGCAACCCAGCTTGGGAATATCAAGGAACTCAGTGTTATGTTTGAGTAATAAACGCAGCATTTATTCCAATCGGATACTCTATACCAACTCTGTGAGTTATGTAATTTCTTTTTGCATCCTATTTGCATCTGAATCTGTCGTAACTGATGGATCTTGCAATGATATACTTGTTTCTTGCTTCTCCATCACCGGAATTATCATCTCCAAATCCCCATTTAAATTCCTTTCCTCGTGGATTACTTAATATGCGTAATACTTGCTGCTAACCCACCAGCCTTCATTGCTTCAACATATGATAATGTCCCTGGCGGAGCATATGTATATGTAGTGGCCAGTGTCTTCTGTACTGTGACTTTTCACTTTGATATGGGTATACCCGTTTCCAACGTCTCCAAAATTTATGGGCTATGGCTTCAGCTTGCCTCCATCCCCTGCGGCGAGCTAATATCCGGTATCAAAGGGCGCGGTGGTATCGATAAATTACAGTTTGGGATGAGGGGTTTCGAATGACTTAGCTTAAGGACATATATTTGTGGGTAAATCAAGAATGCTTCTTCCTCATCGGCCGACACCGACAACCGAACCGGTGCAAAAAATTCAGTGTAAAAACGAGTCATTGAATGCTCCTCCCTACGGAAACCTTCGGTAAAAAGCGGGAAGTCCTCTAAATCAAATTTCATTTCCAAAAGGGTTTCTGTGTGCAACTCGCAGAATATGCATAAAACCATTTGCTTATAGCTCCGTTATTCGATCCACAAAACTGCGATATGTTTCCGCCAACCAATGGATATTCGGAACATCATTCTAATTGGGTGTTGGATAATTCTAGTTGTGCAGCTCTAGGTACATTTCAGGAAACCTTGCAAATTTTATAACAATTTGAACGAATCACAATCTTCTGTAAGTTTTAGACTAATTCGCAATGTTCCAAATCGTACGTCTTGAATATGCGTTCATTGATGCCATAAACACTAGTTTCTGTTCCTCTACCCAACCATAGATATTCGCTCATTACTCTATTCTCATATAAATAGTACTAATAGAAACGGCCAATTATTTAAGGATTGCTGTTGTTATTCCACACCTTGACCCAAAGCAATGTGATGCTGCGTGGCCCAAGCTACTATATATTTCTTTTGGAAAAGTACTATTTTGATAAGTTAGTCATGGTTACAGGCGATAAAATTGCCATTCTTTTTCTTTTCTTGAAGCAAGGCATCCTCTTCTGCATAAAGTCAAGGATTCTTGTGTTAACCCTGTGTTTCTGTGAATGTAACTTCATATGTAGAATTTTAGTGATTAGTATCATTTCAATACATCATAAAAAAATCATTTTAATGTTTAGCCGAAGTTGGAGGATACTATGAGGTGAATAGAGATAAGATAATCTTTATATCTTCGAATTGACTCTAAAGTCTGGAGGCTTATCACATCCGACCGTATTTGTTAATAAATCTTATCTACCATCTGCTATTTCAACAACTTCATTGCGTTTTATTAAAACAAATTTTGATTTCTGTACATCATCGCAATGAAGATAGTTTGTAAATTTGTTTTTTCTTATTTAACAGCATCGTATTTCGTGTTTGTTTTTCAGCTACAACGACCATGGACACAAAGTCGAAAAGTTTATTTTGCGAAATGAAATCTGAACGTCCATATCTATGCGCGGGTGCATACTGGGAAAGGTCATTTACTTGTAAAGTTGGGTAAAGCATTCCGACAAAAGTACCGCCTAAATCAGCATATGCTGACTCATACCAAAGAAAAAATGAGATTTAGTTGTAAAAATTGAAAAAAGAGTTTCACTGATAAATTTAAATTAAAAAATCATATACTCATCCATACCGGAGAAAAACCATGTGGGTGGGAAGAAGTTTGCTGACAAGAAAATGCTGAAAGGTCATATAGGTTACGTGTTCACACAGGGGCGAAACCATTTTCTTGCAAAAAATGTGGAAATTCATTTAGAACGAGATCAAATGTTTCGGCGCACATGAGAACTCATGTCTATGAGAAACCTAACCCATGTAAAACTTGCAGGAAAATATTCAGAACCAGCTCCATCACAGCAACGCACAAGATAATTCATTCCATTGAGAAAAAATAACCTTGTGAGACTTGCGGGAAAAGATTCAAACAGAGCTCAGCCAAGAACAAACCTATGCGAATTCATTGTGAATATTAAATCTAGTCCTGTCATATTTGGGTCAGAATGAATCCGAGTACCTCGGTCAGACTCACAGCCTTGCACGAATTCCCCTGATTGCGAATGCAAACGTTGCCGAACGTTCAACAAGCTTTTCATTTTAAAGAATGATACAAGTTTAAATGAAAAAAAACTAAACTTTCCTTATGAAACCTGTCCACCATCTCAGGTTTCCAAATGCTGGGTTACTCTCGTGTCTGTTTTTTCGTCTGCACTTTTACATGCAGTAGAACCCACGAAGAAGTTTTGAAAAGGGTACAGAAACAAAAGTGTAAATTCGGAAAGTTTACCACTGTGATACAGTTGGTCTGCTAATATAGATGAATAGTTAACAACAGGCGAGTAAATATAGGAAACTAAATTCGGATGCTACGGTAATTTGGTGAATCAAATGCAGCTTGGCGATGCATTGTCTACATTACTGACAGCCCCTAAATTTTGAGAAACGATATTTGATTCTAAACATTGCTGTGAAATACTTTATACTCAGTTCTACACCAATGCTGAAAGGGTTTTCTGTTTCTTCTGCTTGTAGACAGACCACTACTTTTGCTTCTGCAATCGCCATCTTGCTTGTGGCTTCCTAAAACTGTCAAAACTGCGACTTTTTTTTGGTGATCGAAAATCTCGCTGATGCAATGGAAATAGAGTAGCTGCCGTGTTCAGAGGAATTCAAAGAGGTAATGACTATAATTCCAATAAACCATTGGAAAACAAAGCAAAATTGAATGATGTTATTCAAAGATACGAAAGATATTAACCACAATACAAATTTTTAGTCCCACACTTGTGAGTGATTCAGATGATGATGAAGTTTCTGGAGTTTTAACCAAAACAAGAATTGGTAAGTCAAACCGCTTTACTTATTTCGCAGTTTCAATTTTTCAAACATTCCAAATATTTCTCAAGATTAAATTTGATATATTTTAGTATCACATTGCAGCCCCGTATTGCAGACGGGGGAGGAAATGCAAAGACAAAGGGTGCTAAAAAGAGGACATTATAACATAAATTAAACGTCAACACTCAAATCAAAAAAGCAAAAAAAAACGTCACAGAAGCAAAATTGATCAAAGATATAGTTTTTGGAAAATTCACTCGAAAAAAAAAAAATAAATTCGAACCAGGTCAAATTGAAACCATAGCGGTGTTTAAAAAGAAATAAATAGCGGCTACTCTCTAAGTGGAAAATTGTCTTTTTCTGTTGTAAATTAAACCCATACCTCAGAACAGATCGTATTCACTGTCATGCGCACACATATATAAAATACTTGTATATGGATTAAACCTACAATTAAGCATCAATGCAGATAGAAAATAGTAGTATCAGGTGCACTTTCTTCATCCTTAGGTAGTTGAATATCAGATTTTGAGCCAATAATGTTTTATGTTAAAAGTTTGTAACGTGTTATTCATAATATGGTTAAACTTGCAATACGTTATAAGATACATTTTCTTAAAATTGCTGATTGAACAATTATCAAGTAGTAGCATAGTAATAGGATTCAGTGTTGATTATGCAGCGCAATATGCGACATCGTGGACTTTTCACAGACACTTAGGGCGCTATTGAGTAAGAAATACCACTAAAATCCAGTCCCGCCACAATTATATTATTTATTATATTATTTAGAATAAAGTCCCTGCCGCTATTTGAGGATGGCCTCACCATTATGTAACTTGCGATTTAAACCTGAGAAAGATAATCTAATGATGGCAGAATTAGCTTTGACGCGCGGGACGATGTCCAGAATGCCCGCGAGCTTCAAACAAGTGTGGGTCAGTATACCGTATCGTACATGTAGGCTCTGATATCCAAGGGTTTCAAAGCACTAACTATTGGTGCTATTGGATGGATTTTTAAAGACTAATCAACTTGCCCCTGGCAATACTATATTTGAGGTTGTGATACCAAAGTGATGCAGGTGAATTTTTCAAAAACTCTTGTCGTCAGAGGGTTTGAGGGAAATGAGTTCCAAAATATGGAAGTGCGTATTGGTCAAATCTTTAGCGATAAATTCGAAGAAGTCATGGCAAATAATAAGGATGTACTTCTGCGATTAAAAAATGTCAGCATAAAACAAGTGAACGTGTAAATGTGAACCAGGTCCATGCACAGGAAAAATGAGAAACATGATAAGTAAAAAAATCTTCAACCCGTTTCGGAACTGGTCTCTGCACGAGAGGTCATGGTATGAATAAGCTGTATTCTCGGCTTTCCTCTCCCACAGGACACTTATAAAATCTTATCGCTATCTTGTACTCTTTCATGACCCAAGACGGGAGCTGTTCTGATACTATATTTGTATCTGTGTCGGTATGTATGTCCTGGCCTAAATTAAAATACGGGGATTTCAAAACTTTTTGTCTCAGTGCATGCATATAATTGCTTCCTCGTAGCAATTAACTTTCTATTTTATGCACATGGATGGCAGGCACACTACCGCAGTTTCAACTTTCACTGGGCCTGAAAATAAATGTAAACTTTGAGGTATGCGGCCATTTTTTGGAGAATATGTATTTATGATGTGATTCCCCTTTGCCAAATGCAGCATAGATAAATAAAATTCTGTTAGCGATAAACGGTGTGTCATTCGATTTTTAAATTTCAGAAGGATTTTTTTTAGTTTTACTGCAAAGTGTTGGCGATAATCGCCTCGATTTTATTGGAATTTGAGAATATACATATTTTGAAACTGTTTCATTTTTTAAAACCAGGTGCAAAGTAAGTGCGGCCAAGAAAGCATTCAAACTTATGTGTGAGGCTCTGAAAAATGAAGAAAGAAAAAGTGGCACATATGATTACAATTGCCTGTTTGGTTATAAATAGGGGTAGGGTTAGAGTTTACTAAATTTACGTTCTTAAGTAAGTGCGCCTGTGTTACGTAATCTATCGTTGATAACGTAATAGTTCCGCTAAACGCATTAGTTTGCATTTCAAAGTACTTTGAAGATAACTGTAGTTTTACAATAGGCACAACATGCCTCAAGACATGAGACATTGCTTTCACGGTTTAAAAGTTTCGTATAATATTAATTCAAATTCGCACGTGCTTGCGTCGCATACTAATTTCCTATGACGTTAAAATCGTTGCGTTCGGCCAATATGCAAGTCACGCTACAATGAAATTTTGTCTGTTTCCGGCGCATGACGCCTTTTAGCCAACATTCACCATTTCCGTTCCTGAGTCAAACATTGAGTGCATGAAAGATTGGTTCGTAATGGTGAAGCAGTATTTATTATTCTGTTCATACATGGAACAAGAATATAAGAGATTTTTTTGAAATGAATTCATTTCTTTTTTGTGCACACAACGAAATTAAAAAAAAAAAAAAAAAAAAAAAACATTCAAAACGGAATGAAGACGCAGAGGCAGCAAACTCTGCTGGCAAAGGTCGTATTAAATCTGATAATTCCTTCGTGTCTGCATCTTTTTGATCTGCACAGTGTCCTTCAACTCCCAACCTCGCAGAAAAATCTATGTTTACAATTTATATATATACAAAGCTGCACCACTGAATAAGGCGTTGTAGTTTTGTTAGGACGAAACGGAAGGAAGAAGGGACAGTAATGCAGTTGACACTTCACTTCACAAGTCGATCACATCTTAAATGCTAATATTAGAGAAATATCATTTTTTCAAATACATGCGGGGGTCAAAATAGGAACCAGCATGTGGCTGCCATGTTTTTAAACGTAGTTCAATACTCCCATGTGCAATGCATTTCTATGCTTGCAGCAATCGAATTCTAAAGAAGAGATTAGCATTTTCTGCATGTCGAATTATAAATCTATTTTCTTGTCAAAAACTCTATACAAAATACAAACAATCTGCTATAACTATATTTCGGATCTTCAAAAACTTTCCAAAGATGTATTAATTCTAATTATCAAAAACATGTGAACAAAACAAAAACCTTAACATCTAAAAGAAAAATCGTATAAAAAATTCCCGCAGAAGGATAGGCTAGCCATATCCGTTAGCCAATCAAATTATTTTGTGGGACCATTTGATAAGTCTCAGAAGAGCTATGGAGGATATCACATGAGAACGGGTTATCATTGAAATGAATACTTAGGTGTGCTGCAGCAGTGTACTACCGTAGAATTTGCCACATATTTTGCAGTAAAATGGTTTCTCTCCGGTCTTTTCATATGTCCGTTGTTGTTCTACCCACTGGTATGAATACGATTGCGTATGATCAAGTATTCTTCAACTGAACTTTTTACAAATATCACCATTGAATGATTTATCTTTTGTATGATTGGGCATATGCTACCTAAAATGGTCCTTTTGCCGGGAATCTTTGTCACAAACTGTACAAGTAAACGGCTAATAATATGAGGAATATGGGTCACTTAAATGCGAAGTTTCGCGTGAAATGCAAACGCGGCAATCGCACCTCACGCAAAATAAAAAGTTTTTATATCTCAAAGGCTATAGTGGGACAATCAGTGGTCTTTCTTGCCCTGAAAATGATCGAAATATGAAGTATCGAAAAACACTTTGCAAATGCTGCCATTGCTACCACCTACCTATCAAGTTGGATGTATATTCAGAAAATAATTCGTATTATTTAGGGTTGAGTGCAGGTACTCGATTAAACTTAAACATAGTTTAGAGCTAAACTGTCATCCGCTGAGAATAGTTTAAAAAATCTCGATTCAAATTCGTGTGAAGAAACCTTATTTAAACTTTTCTCAGCCGCATTCATTCATTCAGAAGAGATGCAAGTAAACAAAGAAAACGATACCAGCAAAAGTCAACCAGATCAAGATATTATCGAAATACCGGTACCATATTACGGTGAAGAAATACCATATTGATGCAATTCCACAATACTGCGTAACTCAAGAGAAAAGATGTAATAGAGATCATTACTAATACCATTAAAAAGGATACTATACAAATTTGATATTACTGGGATGAATGACGTTTTAATGCAGTTGTTAAATGAGATGGATGATGTAAAGCCGCCGATCATGACCGGGGATGAACTCTTATCAACTTTGACTGCATACTGGAGGAAATAGCTGACTTTGAATATGACGGAAGAAACCAACGAAACATGAGTTTGAGATTTACTTGGTGTGGGCTGCCTTAGAAGCCCGAAAGAAGAAGATCAGATTAAGTCCGCATTTAGTTTCTACAAATCTTGAACCTCCACCCAGAGCTGTGTACTATGAAAGACCTGCTCTAGCAAAAAATGAAAGCGGGAAGAAAATATTTTTGTGTATTGATATGCTGTTGAGATAACTTGCACCTTGTCGTTGGCCCCGTGGTTTAAGGATTATCAATCAGGACTTTGAATCCTGCGATCCGAATTCAAATCTCGACGGGACCTTCGAAGTGGTTGTATTTTAAATATAAAAAAACTCAAACGGAAAAGAATGGTTGAAACTTTGGTTTTCGGAAACGTGAGATAACACGCTGCGTCTTTGTTGACCATAAAAAACCCATTGCGAAAAATATATATGACGTTTATCACAAGGAGCCACGTCGATGGTGTAACGGTTGGCATTGTTGCCTTCTGAGCACTAGTGCAGGGTTCGACTCCCGGTGGACGAAACGTTTGCTAATTTGTTAAAAATAATTATTTGAATTCTAAGACAAGTCTTGTTCATTAGGCTAACAATCGGTACGACCGGAGCCCGGTTAGCTCAGTCGGTAGAGCGTTGGAATTTTACAAGTGGCTTTAGGGCAATCCAACGATCGAGTGCCCACTTTTTTCTACTGGGTAACATGGGCTGAACTCATGTCGCCAAGCGGGAATTTCAAAAATTTCGTTGTTGCTGTTAAAAAAACAAAAACAGCAGCGTGATTGGAGAATTTGTCCTTTCTCCGCCACAAAAAATCCCGCTTTGAAAAGATAATAGTTTAATAAATAATTTCAGTATAAAAGTGATTTACATCAAGCGCGGCGTGAAGTAACACTGACTGTCGACTACTAATGTTCGAAAATAAAACTGCAACCCCAGCGAAAAACATTTATTACATGACCGACTCAATGTGATACCATGCAACGAGTATTGTGCGATTTCTTGTCAAAAGTAAAAATAAAAAACTGTCACATATTGATCGTCTTTATCGCAACAATGACACCCTTGATGATCTTAATGCGTAATGAAAACAAGAGAGAATTTCAGGGAAAACAAATGTGCCATATATATGGAGAATTTCAAGTTTTGTTATTGTTTATCATCGAAGCAACAAAGAATAAAACTGGAACAAGAAAAGTGTATAAAAAGTTTTTCCCAATCAACAATATACTCCTACTGATTCCATTAGGTGAAGGAATTTTTTACGATCGACCATTAAATAGTAACTTGGTCTCTTGTACGATCTTGAAGATCACAAAAGAAAAATCAAGTTGGCCCATACTAAAATTTTTAATGAGAGAAAAAATCACCGTGAAACTTATTACAGAAGATTATTGCTGTTGACACAATGAATTGGTATATTTTAGAAATCTGTGAACTGTTCTTTTTCATTGCCTGAAAGTTAGAATATCTGAAATAGATATAAGTGAGTAAGGGCATTTTATGCATTCAATGTGTGATATATGACTCGGAAACTGAATATGATTGGAACATCTACAAATTTCAATCCCGATAAAATCAGCACGTATACCATAGGTCCGTCATATGGAATAACAGATAATAATATCAAATCGTATGATGAAGTTTCTACTCCAATTTATCTACATTCTCCACCTATATAGAAGAAGATATCGATAGTATCACCGAGGAGAATGAGATCACATGTATATACCGAACCATAGATTCGATTTTATCACGTAGACGCTGTCAAAACGTCATCGCAGTCTGAAGGGTATCGTCATTAACGTTGACGATGGAATTGAAATGCGAAGACTGTGGCGCATTCGTGAGAACCAGGAAATGTCTCACCAAAGCTCCCACAAAATGCGATGCTGTCAAGCGCAGCTAAAAGATGTCAAGCCATGTGTTTTAATAGTTCTAGTTCCTTTATTTTTTTTATTCTCTAGATCGGAAGTATATGAAATGGAGCAAAACGGTCACAAAGTGGCTCTGTGAAATTTTCAACAAATGTACTGAAGATACTAAAGAAAAAGAAAATAAAAGAGACCTCCCAGGTAAAGAATCGTAATACGTTTAACACGAAACCGGCGCCCGGAGATGGGTTAGAAGAATAACCCTTGCTGAAATTTATGAAGGAAAAACAGAATTTTCAGAATCCTATTCCAAGGGGTCTTTATTTGCAGTGCCAGACAAGTCACTTTGGTTTGCGCTGTTTGCTTGTACCCTGTAGCGCTCAAGCATATATTTAAACATTGTTCGATTGGCATTTTGATTTTATTCGCAATAGATATAAATATGGAAAGATTTTGTTTTCGCTCGAAGTCGCTTGCATTGATATTGCATGCGTTAATGTTGCATATTTGCAACAAATGATCATCAAGTTGGGCGAAGTACAGATTAAGTTATTTGGGAAATATGAAATTAAATTTTTATCACATTGTCATCGGGTTTTTAAGGTTATACGGATATAAAAGATTTTTTATCTACAACGGATGTGTTGGAAGATCTTGAAGATCCCAGAAGAAGAATCACGTTGGCCCATACTAAAATCTTTAATGAGAAAAAATATCGAGAAACTTATAACAGAAGATTATTGCTGTTGACCCAATGAATGGGCCTATTTTAGAATTTTGTGAACTGTTCCCAATATGAAGTCAGAGTCCCGCCAATGCAGAAAATAGGGAATAATAATGTTATATGGGAATCCAAAATATGGGGAATATTTGGCAGACATTCGGATTATATTTTTTGTTATGCCATATGCCATATATCTGGTCATGGCTCGGCCGTGACGTGTGACGGTGTTAAGTAGGGTCGTTGGAGTGGTCTAAGTAGCTATATACGTTGTACGGAAAAGTCGCCCAAACAACAAAAAATAGCTTGTACGCAAAGTACAGCAAATATATATATATATATGTTATGAAATAAATCTACACTGCGACAACGAATTCGATAAATGTCAGATAAGGTAATTTAACAGTGCCGTCTGAGACTAATCTACGGCATTTAACTTTCTGTTTCTATAGATATTTAATAAGACTTCTGGTAATGCCTTACAGTACATACGACTTGCCGGTAGCTACTCTATTCCCGTTGCATAATCCAATCAGCGAGAAATTCAAGTATGATATGTCTACAACAAAAAGTGTCGCAGAATTTGCCGATATCGGTACGGCCATGCAAACTTATAACCAAAAAACATCGAGGCAGTTTAAATTCGCTTTCGGGATTGTGACAATAAAATTAAAGAGTGTTTTACGGACTGCGAGTTAAATTTGACATGAACTGGATGAAGTATATACAATTCAAAAAACAAGGGTTTTCGATCTTCAGAAGAAAGTCGAACTGATGAAAGCAAGTTCTCACGTTAGGAAGCAACAAGCAAGATGACGATTGCAGAAGCAAAATTAGTGGCCTGTCCACAAGCAGAAAACCCCTTCAGCAATGTTCAAATGAAATAACATTTCTCAAAATGGCCGTCAGTAATGCAGACAATCAATCCATCGCCAAGCTGCATTTGATTCACCGAATCAGCCTAGCATTCCAAATTTAGTTTCCTATAATTACTCGCCTGTTGTTAACTATTTAACCCAAGTATGGTCTACATATATCTATATTAGCAGACAGTGTTGTGGTAATTTTAGTAATCGAAGTCGTGAAATGTTTCAAGAATTATAATATCGAAACGAATGGAGAGAATAAATGATTAATACGTTATTGAATGAGAAAGAATAGATCGTGAACAATCTCGATAAAATATTCATCTCCGTAGTGTAGATAAGAGAATGCAACACTTCGAATTTACAATTTGTGTCTGTTCACCTTTCAAAACTTCTTCGTGTATCCTACTGCATGTAAAAGTGCAGACGAAAAAAACAGACACGAGTGTAACCCAGCATTCGGAAACCTGAGATGGTGGACAAGTTCAAAAGCCTATTGAACGTTCATGGTTTCTCGATTTGCATTCGCAATCACGGGAATCCGTGCGAGACTATGGGCCTGTCTGAGACACTAGAACTTCATTCAGGCCCAAATATGACAGGTATACAATTGAGCTGCACAATGAATTCGCATATGCTCAATAAACTTTTCCCCATAAACTACACATCCATATGGTTTTTCTCCGGTATGAATAAGTATATCACTATTTAAATAAACTTTATCAATGAAACTCTCCACGCAATATTAACAACGGAATCTCATCGTTTCTCTGAAACATATGCCATTTCAGGTGGTACTTTTGTTGGAAAGCTTAATCGCACCCTTCACAACAATGACCTTTTCCCCGTATACACACGCTTATGGGCGTTCAGATTACCTACGTGATTAAAACATGCATGACATACTTTGCAAATTAAAACTTTAATTTGTGTCCATGGTTGTTGTAGCTGAAAACACAGGATGCTGTTTAACATACAAAAATTAAATCTATATTGTTCAAATGATAGATAAGGCTTATTGACAGATAACGTCGGAAATGATAAGGCTCGAGACTTAGAATTAAGCCAATTTTAGTGACATCATCAATATTATCTATCCTTCACGATCCTGCATCACAGCAGAGCGCGTGTGTGTGAACGCTTCAGGTATTCGGATTTGACCGAACCCGAATCCTCATGGATACGCCTATTCGATCTCTATGGGAGAAGGATTGCTAAAAAGGTACTTTCGAGGTCTAAATTGATATGAAAATTTGCTTATTACACTTATTATGCTGTCAATCATAGTAAACATTTTAAACAACCTTGCACTAGATCTTCTCCTTCCTCGGCTCTACTACATTTTTATTTCCGTCAAAGGACGATGATTAATTTTACGTGCAAAAATGCGCTATAAATCATTTCACAAAATACCATGAGAGGCTTACGACTTACTATGCTGACCATTCCTATACGCTGATGTCACCTGACAAATTTTGATTCGACAATATGTTTTTTTTAGTCGAAACTTCTAAAAAGATGGGGCGGTTGGAAGTATACTGCAAATAACGTTATATTTGTAAAAATGGGATATTTGTTAATTAATGAGGAAATAGTGATTCGATCTGATTCGAAAAAAATATTCAAATCAGATTAGACTTCCAAATAATTCGATTTTACCCAGTCCTACTTGCAATTCAACTACCAAGCTATGTTATAAATGTTGAGCACAACATATTAAGGACATGTCATTCTTGAGCTAGCGATAGTTCCACCTAGGCACGTATCGTGATTGGCACATTGGTATAATATATAAACATATGACTTCGTTTGACAGTTTGATTATGATCAATGTCTAATATGATATCCATACATCATGAAGTAATCTTCCAATATGGCATAATCATATTTGCCAAGCCACTGACCTCTTTACTTCTGTCTTGGATATTTCTTTCCAGATAAAAGTAATTTCGTTACCGAGTGGAATATTAGAAGGGCAGGACCAATCCTCGCAAGCTATCCAAGGAGCTTATCAGCCTGAAGAAATTCTCGCAGCTCTATTAAAACATCAGCAACAAAATTAAATTTTTTTTTATCTAAGCAAAAGTCTGAAGTATTGCTTGAAAAGTATCGAATAATGGCCACTTGTAAGGCTGTACTTCAAGTGGATAACAGAACAAAACCACTAATATTACTTTTTGCTATCGTATAAGTGAAAAAAGGTAACTTCAATATTTTTGTAGCAAGTATTGATATGTCCCTTGCAGCTTGCTCTGGGCGAATTTGCATAAAAATTTTTTTTAATTGCATGCTGATGCCTGCGCGGTGGAAATTGCAGAGTGCACACGCCTTGAAATCGATGAATTTATTCCTCATCGCATATTCCAGGTAAGGAACCCACTCTTCCCCATAGTCTCCACCCGAATGTTCACCAGCAATAGCGTCAAACCGTTACTTCCACGGCTATCCGCAACAATAATAGCAAATTATTCTGGAAAGCCCGGCGAATATACATGGACTCGATTAATCATAAATTTGGCTCCAATGATTTATAGAAAATTCTAAACAATATTTCAAAAAGGGGTAAGTCAAGTATCGCACCTCTTATAAGACATAGGCTGACACACACTGTCACATATTAGATATGTCTTTATCGCAACAACGATACCCTTAATGATCAAGAGCCGCGTTGTAGAACGAAAACAGAGAATTTCTGTGAAAAGAAATTTCCCATATATATACGGAAAATTTCAACCTTGAAAATATTAAATGTTGAGAAGGCTAGCCAACACATTGGCTTCTTACCTTGAACCGAAAGAAAAAGAGTGCGTTGCACGCGCTGGAGCACATGGCTGGCTCAACAGTAGCTTCATTGCATTATGAGGCACTTGGAAAAGTTAAGAAATGTTCTAAAGGAGGGTAATTCTTTAATGACCATTTGTTATGTTTGTTTGATATTGTGAGTTATTTAAGAATTTTGCGCTTTATGTAGGATCCATACTAGATAACATATAGAAGACGGTCTCAGAAACGAAATGCGATTTTCAGAAATCGGACATTGCTTTCATAAAAATCTTATCGGCATATTTCAATCAGTTTCTTGACACTTGCTCTCAATTCTTCGTGGAATGTGGTTTTACTACTAAGGTTATAAAGATTAATTCATACTTAAGCTTGTCCTCCGATGATTCCTAAAAACGAACATCTTCAACATGTTGAGGCTTGTAAGAATCTGCAGCGAAACGCTCGCACAGAATCATTGCCAGACGAAGTCCCCCACTTCTCTTCGCCGAATCGAAATTCAACAGCTGGAAGGACCCCCAAGAAAAGGGCTGGAAGTTAATACTTCTCCAATAAAAAACTACCCCCGAAAATCATAAAAAATGACTTAATAAGACTCCAAAATCCAAAAAAAAAAATTTTAATATTATTTTCATTCACTTCATTTTACACCAAAGGAATTATAAATAAAAGAAATAAAAAAAGTGGAAAAATTCAGACTTTTTAACAAAACAGTTAATAACGTCTCACTTTATAACTTTATCCTGTCTAAACAAGCTTGCCTATTTTTTTAGCTCAGAGTGGAAAAATTCAGACTTTCCACCAAAACAGTTAATATTGTCTCACTTTATAACTTTAATGGGAAAATGACAATTTTCCCAATATAATGAAGCCCAAAACCTATTTGACTTTGACTCCTCATAAAGGCCGGCTTCCAAAATTCAGACGAAATCCGGTCATTTTTTTTCACTGAAAAGATGAAGTCGTGTCTTTTTTTTGGTGGCAAATTGTCCGGTCGTCGCAGGAAATGTAGGCAAGCTGAAGTCATAGGCAATCCAATTTGGAGACGCTGAAAACGGGTATATTTTCCAATTTTGATGAGCAGATCCAAGTGGCAGGGAGAAACGCGAAATAAAACGAAAAGATTTCCACAAACAAAAAAAAAGAAGATCGATTACGATTGGTCCGAAATCAACAACAACAGCGCCAGAAGCCGGGCATGGGCGTTTACGACGGGAAACCGAGCAGAAGAGATGATAAAAACGGAAACAGGACTGACGATATGGATCGGTCCGTTAGAGCCTGGGCAGCCACCATTAGCCCATGGTATCATTGGGTATACCAGTACGGGCGAAGGTTCGAGCTACAGGAAGAAAAGAATAGCAACAATTCTGAAAAATAATGGCGTCACTATCCATCAAGGCTATTTACAACCGGTGCGAAACAAAGAGGCATACGTAAATTACATGTATAAAGAAGTGACATAGCAAGACATGCCTGAATCGTTATTGCAGTTTATTCACCGTGACACGAGATGCAGAAAGACCGTATCATACAGTGCAATTCGAGAACTGCAAGAAGAGTTTGATAACGTACCGACAGATGCAGAATGGAGAGCAGCGTGCTTAAGCAAATTTGGCATAACAGGGATAAATGATGTCTCAATCAACAGAGGGTTAGACACATTCACAGCGACAAAGAACGAAGAGTTGAAATTATTATTAGATGATATGGATGAAGTAGCACCAGACAAAATGACGGGGGAGGAAGCTTTAATAATATTTGACCGAATAATTGAACGAATCAGCGATATTGAATACGATGGAAAGAAGTTAACAAAACCAGAATTTGAAATTTATTTAATATGGGCGGCGTTAGAAGCAAGAAAGAAGAAGGTGCGTTTATCACCACATTTCCTGTTAGAAGGAGAAGCAGCGTATGGGTAAACATTACTGTCAGCATTGTTATTTCCAAAGAACATATGTAGTATACTGTAGAAGCTTGACGGGGTGTGACCTTATGCACCCTGCTCACTACACAAAGACGAAGGGCGCAGAGCCGTGCGCCAAATATTTTCCAGTCTAAACGCTCCCTTAGATGCTCCCCAGACTACCTTATTTGAATATCTGACTGATCTCTGTCTTTGTCACCCTTTAATCAACAAGCACACATTGAACAACAATATCAAAGGTTCTTCAACAGAAAATTCCAACATCCAAATATGAACACAGTAAATTACGACAAAAATGATTGAGAAAGCAGAGTGGAGAGAGGTTTTTCTAAATTGAACAAAGACAAGCATAAACACAAAATATTTCTGCCAAATGTTCAATAAACCCAATAATAGCATTCAACCTTACCGACTGTTTTTAGCCAAGGTCAACCGAAACAATAATCTTCAATTCAATGAAACTGCACAAACACTGAAATAATAATACAAAATATGAGCATAATTGGATACTAATTGCAATTAATTCAAGCAGCAATACCCTACAAAGCATCTATAATCTCATGCCCATCAGTTCATCCCAATACCACAAATTCGGGGAAAATTAACACTACAACATAAATTAACAACTCACCAGGAAATAAATTACACAATCAACACGAAAATATGTGTCCAAAACGGATTGAATGCAATTCAAGATCCAGTGTTCCAAAATGCAGCAAGTATTAAACTATTTAGCGAAAGCTAGAAAGATACACAAACAACAAATAACCTTAGTTAAACCATTGCAATATCAGGGCACTAATCCTCAGCTACAATAAGCGCGCTACTGATCAGCAGGCTATCAGCAAAGCAGTAATTCACAAATAAGATTCCCGGGGAAAACATATAATAAAGAAACACAGCACGCAGACAGCATCGAGCAGTCTCGATTCTGCGGTAACAAAGAGAGAGCTCTTGTCTGAGCAATAAAATGAGACATTGTTACATTACAAACAAGCGAAATGGTGCAATCATGTGGCAATGAACGAGAGATCTCCCATCAGCTGATCAGCCAGTGAGATGACAGGCGCTGGAGATCTAACATTCCCCCCCACAAATTTATGTACATTGGAAATAAATTTCAACACACTAAAGAGATCTAAGCCTGTCACATAGTCACTTTTCTCCAACAACCAACACCAGCTTAGTAATAGGACGTTTCACTAAGCTGTTACGTATCTTAACAAGCACTGTACGTATAAGTCCCTTTTTATCCGGATAGACATCCACAATTCTTCCCATTGCCCATCTGGAACGTGGTTGAGAATCATCAACTACCAGGACAACATCTCCTTCTTTAAAATTCCTCTTCTTCTGAAACCATTTCTGTCTCTCGATAATAGTAGGAAGATATTCTCGAATCCATCTCCTCCAGAACTCGTTCGCAAGATATTGTGACTGTGCCCAACGACGCCTAACGTAGCAGTCCTTCTTGTCGAAGATTCCGGGAGGCAGGTTCTGATTTGACCGAAGTAACAATAAATGATTCGGTGTCAGGGGCTCATCATCTCTTGGATCAAATGTTACCGGAACTAATGGGCGACTGTTCAAGCATGATTCACACTCGATCAAGGCAGTCACAAAAACTTCATCGGTCATAGTTTGACCCTGAGTGATGGCTGTAAATATTCGACGAATAGAACGGATCATGCGTTCCCAAGCTCCTCCATGATTCGAACCAGTTGGTGGGGATTTATGCCAAGTTATACCGTTCTGACGAAGATACCCATGTACTTGTGAATCATTCTACTTTTTCATAGAATCTCCAAGTATCTTCTCTGATAACAAAAAATTTCCAGCATTATCGCTGTATATATCTGTACAATTTCCTCTTCTAGCAGTAAAACGCCTCAGAGCAGAAATAAAGTAGTCCGCTGACAAACTGTTCACAACTTCAATGTGAACCGCACGAGTTGTCATGCAAGAGAACACGCACCCCCATCTCTTCACATCACTGCGTCCTTGACGAATAAGAAAATGTCCAAACAAATCAACTCCAACATGACTAAACACAGGTTCATCTGATTTCAGACGACATGTCGGTAAATCTGCCATATATTGTGTTGCAGGACGACCATTTCGTTTCTTGCACGAAACACAGTTACCAATTACTCTTCTAATTGCAACACCACCCTTGATTATCCAATATTTCTCTCGTAGAGAAGTCCATGTGTGGCCCATGCCAGAATGGCCAACTTTGGTATGATGCTCTCTTATAACAAGATCCGTAATATGAGAATTATGAGGCAAAATAATTGGGTGCTTCGAATCATGCTTGATCGATGCATTATTCAAGCGTCCACCAATTCTCATCAAACCATCTTCCAGGATCAGATTCAATTTCAACATCCTACGAGAGCAATCACCTTTATTCAGGAATCCTTTTTTCAACAAACATTTTGCTTCATCTTGAAATTTCTGTCTTTGAACATACTGGATAACATCACATTCAGCAATATTCAATTCTTCTGCAGTCAAACGCGGTGGCATTTCAAGAAGTTTGTCTGGTGACTTTTTATAAAAAACGAAGATAATTTTTGAACCTTATGAGCCATGCAGCCGCTTTCTTTAAACGGTAAAATGTTGAGAATCTTTCCATCAGTCGATCCATAACAGTATTCTCATCATCAACTACAAATGTCATCTTCACCTCGGGAATAGGCTTCGGACAAAATTCCGCAGGTGGATCAGGAAAAACAACCAGGCATCTTCGGCCACGAATCTTCTGAGTGCCACAAAAATTCTGGTCCTCTTATCCATCTTCCTGATTTTAATAATGCATCCACACGAAGTCCTCGTGAGGCATCATCAGCTGGATTCATCTTTGTAGGAATGTGTCGCCATTGTGATACATCCGTGCTGCGATCAATTTTCGCCAAACGATTTGCAACAAATGTAGGAAAATGCTTCTTTGAATTTCTTATGCTCTGTAAGACAGCAGTTGAATCCGTCCAGAAAAATGAACTGCAACCATCCATTTTCAACTCATTCTTGAGTACAAGATCCAATTTAACAGCAAGAACTGCTGCCGTTAATTCAAGTCTTGGTATCGTTACACGAGAACAAGGTGCAAGTCTAGCTTTTTCCTACCAAAAAATGACACATGAATTTGACCATTTTCATCCACTAGTCGCATATATGAAACCGCCCCATATGCAATTTCTGAGCCATCGGCAAAGTGATGCAACTCAGAAGCAACAACTTTTCCAAATCCTGGTGGTCTATAGCATCGCTGAATCTTGACTCTTTCCAATGTTGGCAGTTCATTCAGCCAGTTTTGCCAACACATCAGATCTCGATTTGAAATTTCTTGATCCCATCTCAAGTTTTGCTTGCACAAATCTTGTAACAGAAGTTTTGCAAGTAACGTTACAGGAGCTGCTATTCCAAGTGGGTCAAAAACAGATGCGACAATCGAAAGTATACCTCTTCTGGTATTCGGCTTATCCGCAATGTTAACTTTGAATCCAAACTCGTCATTTGCCACATTCCACTGAATACCAAGAACTCTTTCCTTGACATCGCCATCTATGATGTGATTCTGCACACACTTGGCACGTTCCTTTTCTGGGATCGAAGACAATAATTCATCATTATTAGTGAGCCATTTCGTCAGATTAAACCCACCCTTTGACATCAATTGTGAGAGGCCGTTAACAATTTCTATGCCCTCTTCAACTGATTCAGCACTTGTCAGGCAATCAGCAACATAGAAATCTTCCTTCACAATTTCTGAAATCCTGGGTTCAAACTCATTTTCAAATTTCACAGCTGTCTCCTTCAAGCAAAATGCAGCTGAAGAAGGACTTGCTGCAGCACCAAAAATGTGAACCTGCATTAAATGTGGAACTGCTTCCTTACGCAGATCACCACCTTCCCACCATAAAAATCGCAGAGCATCTCTGTCAGGAGGTGCCACTCTTACTTGGTGGAACATTGCTTCCACATCGGCTACCAAGGCAATCCGTCTCCTACGAAATCTCATAATAACGCCAAGAAGAGACGATACTAAATCAGGCCCTGACATCAAGCAATCATTCAAAGACAAACTATCATGCTTGGCCGCAGCATCAAACACTACACGAACCTTCCCAGGCTTATGCGGATTGACAACAGGAAAATGTGGGAGGTACCAAACACGATTACATGAATTGATTTCAGCCATTGGGATTCTTTTTGCATATCCCGCAGAAATATATAATTTTCAACAACCTCTACGTACCTTCGATGAAGATCAGTATCTTTCATTAGCCGATTCTTCAGAGATCTAAGTCTTTTCTCAGCCATCTCTCTGTTATCTGGCAAATCTTGCATTCCTGCTCTCCAAGGCAAGGGAAGTTGAAAATGTCCGTCAACGTGCTCCACGTATTTCTGCATCATTTCATAGACCATTCGATCTTCTCGCGAAGTTGGTATATCAAGAATCGAAGTTTCATTGCCAAAATCGGTGGTCCACAATGTGTCAATTTCACGCTGTGTATCAACATCAGTCGGATTGATAAAATTCACAAAATGCTCAGATAGGAAGTGAGCTTCTCTAATACCAGATGATGAATCAAAACTTAAACCAAACAATGACCAGCCTAGCGCTGTCTTCACAGCTTTAGGCGCTTTCTTCGGCCCGCTTCGCACTTCTTGAAAACACACTAATTCAGCGTGATTAGCACCAATCAGTAAATTCACCGTTCCACCTTTCAGTGTGGGCAGCATTACATCTTGAAGATGCGGCATATCTTTCAAAACCTCTTGATCCAGCATTCCATTTGGTCTAGCAGGAATCTTTTCCACTGAGAGCACCTCGTTCAATTCTTGCTCCATACCACCATCTACCGGTGACACAATCAGATTTCCAGATATACCCTCATACTGGATAGGCCGCTGTCCGATTGTACGTAATGTTATGCTTCTCGAAGTTCCTGTAACGCCGAGATGCTTCATTAACCGGTCACTACAGAGAGTAACAGTTGATGCCGGATCTAGTAATGCATAAGTTTGTGCCACTCTATCACCATTACGAACATTAACAGGCACTACACACAAATACACACCTTGTGAAACATTTCTGCATTCCTGTGAGTTCGAAAGTGAATATACAGCTGGTCCTTGATCAGGTTTTGTCTTTGTTTCCTCATTTTCCAGAAGTCTATGCAGCAACGTATGATGGCGATTTCCCTTGCAGCCTTGAACCGTACACTGACTGGGCTTTTTGCAATTGCGGGCTTGATGACCATCAGACAGACACTTGAAACACAATTTTTTATCCTTCAAAAAGCCAACCTT
Organism: Styela plicata; assembly: GCA_963675895.2. Classification (NCBI taxonomy): domain Eukaryota; kingdom Metazoa; phylum Chordata; class Ascidiacea; order Stolidobranchia; family Styelidae; genus Styela; species Styela plicata. Next base: position 1,726,378 of record OZ023145.1, on the reverse strand, counting down.
TTCCTCATGCGACTTGCCTTTGAAGTCTTGGCAATTTGACAAATTGTGAAACTTATGACAACACGGACAACCAGAATCTTTCTTCGAATCTGTGTGTGTCGTTTTAGTATCCGCATCAATATTGTAGGCTGCAGCTCTAGTTTTCCTTGGTATGTTTGTTGGTCCTCGTTTGTGACGAATTTCATTGAGCTTCTTCCCATACATGGAATTTTTCACATCTGCCCAATCACAAACATATTCGACCAAATGACAAAATTTTGCCTGGTGTCCTGTTTTCCTTTGAACTCTGAGTGCTTCATGAGGCCAACCATCTTGAACATCTTCAGGTAATTTGGCAATAAGCAGCCCCATCGTATCTAGAGTATTGACACTGGCAAAATCATCAATATCTTCTAATGTCCCCAGGCATCGTTCCATAACCTGTGATATTCGCAACAACTGCTCTGGTTTGTCATCGCGAACATTGGGAAATTCTTTCAAGACCTTTTCGCAAGCACCGGCAATGATATGAGGCGAACCATATTCTTCATATAATCTTTGCCGAGCAAGCTTGTATCCTGTCTCAGGCCTCTTAGTGTAGTATTCCAACTGCACACGAATTTTCTCTTCACAATGTTGTAGCAGACATACCAGCTTCTGACTTTCTGTCTCCAATTTCGGCACCAAATGAATATCAAAATTTGTGATAAATGACGTATACTTCAAAGGATCACCATTAAATGCAGTAAACTTTGGCCTCTGAAAGAAGAATTCTTCTCTTCCATGATAATGATGATGTTGCACAACGGGAGATGTTCCCTTGTCTTCTGCGCCGAATGATATCTTAGACTGGGTTCACGATTCCCCAAATTATGATGCCGAAAATCCTCTGACTCACGATTTTCTTGATGTGGCCTGTATCCACGATCCAATGAAACTATATCCGCATGTAAGCGATCATGAGTCGGTCCATTTTCTGCCACAATTCCATACTGGCGATCGCGTCGCATTTCATGACTTGATGCCGCAGGAGGGCAATCATGAGCAATTCTGTGATTTACAATATTTTCGTGCTGGGCCTCATACCCGGGCTTCTCGTTCATGACCACATGTGGGCGTTCAAAAGCCACACCACGATTTGTATACTGATGAGCAGAATCTAACTTTCCATCAACTACATTTACATATTTTGAGCCAGAAACACAAGAATTTGCTCCTACAGAATTGACTCGGTTATCTTGAATATATGCATGAACAGTAGGCAAAGGTTCAAAATGTACACAGTCACGGCAAGAATCAGAAGCTGCATAGCCAGCAGCAGGATAACGAAATTCAGAATTGCGTTTCAAATCATTTTCACCTTGCAGCGATGCCGGACGAGGCTTGCTACTTATAGGTTTATTTTGCAAATTATTAGCAAAATCATGCACTGGTGCAGACATAAAATTAGCACGAACCTGAAGTGGGCTTGGAGTCTTCGATGGAGGAGATTCATCAACCAAAGTATGTACTTCTCTTCTGCTGCTTGACACCGGCGGTAAAACATCCTGCTCCGTTGTCTGTTGCCTGCCAGAAGCTACAAATCTGTTGAGTTTCAAAACATCTCTATCACCAGCAGTTGAACCAATATTCGACTCCATTTCCCATGCCAATGCCTCCACTTCTGCTAATTCAACTTTGCGTTGTGCTTCTTTAAGCTCTTTTTCGCGCTTCAGTTTCTGAATTTTCGCCTCTTCTTGTTGAATTTCATCCTCTTTCTTAAGTTTATCTTCTGCTTGCCGAAGTTGAACAACTGCAAGTTCATGCTTCAATTTACTGCGAATTCGCCTTTTTTCTGAGGCTCTGGAAGTATTATCAGAACAAATACTATCACTGCCATTTGAGAACATGGACAACGCATCATCAGATTTTTTCATGGGATGAGTTCTCAATTTATCAAACCATTCAGAGACACGCGAATCAAATTCACATTTTTCACGTCTCAGGTCAGCAATATCAGGAAAATTTGAAACATTTGAACGAGTATGAGGCATTAAATCAAGTTGAGAAATTATTTGCTTGAATACTTCGTTAATATCTTGTCTCACTGATGACAGTTTTTTTGCATTTTCACGGTCCAACATCAAACGCTCAGAAACCAGATATTTCTCTTGCAGGTCCGCATGCAAACTGTCTAATTCCTCTTTTGTCTTGGAATCCATAATAATTATTCACGAAAGCAATATTTTCAAATAAATGTCCCAGGGCTGGCCAAGAGTCAACTTGCAACCTGCCGAGGCTTAAGTCGAAAACTTTTTATGTAGAAGCTTGACGGGGTGTGACCTTATGCACCCTGCTCACTACACAAAGACGAAGGGCGCAGAGCCGTGCGCCAAATATTTTCCAGTCTAAACGCTCCCTTAGATGCTCCCCAGACTACCTTATTTGAATATCTGACTGATCTCTGTCTTTGTCACCCTTTAATCAACAAGCACACATTGAACAACAATATCAAAGGTTCTTCAACAGAAAATTCCAACATCCAAATATGAACACAGTAAATTACGACAAAAATGATTGAGAAAGCAGAGTGGAGAGTGGAGAGAGGTTTTCTAAATTGAACAAAGACAAGCATAAACACAAAATATTTCTGCCAAATGTTCAATAAACCCAATAATAGCATTCAACCTTACCGACTGTTTTTAGCCAAGGTCAACCGAAACAATAATCTTCAATTCAATGAAACTGCACAAACACTGAAATAATAATACAAAATATGAGCATAATTGGATACTAATTGCAATTAATTCAAGCAGCAATACCCTACAAAGCATCTATAATCTCATGCCCATCAGTTCATCCCAATACCACAAATTCGGGGAAAATTAACACTACAACATAAATTAACAACTCACCAGGAAATAAATTACACAATCAACACGAAAATATGTGTCCAAAACGGATTGAATGCAATTCAAGATCCAGTGTTCCAAAATGCAGCAAGTATTAAACTATTTAGCGAAAGCTAGAAAGATACACAAACAACAAATAACCTTAGTTAAACCATTGCAATATCAGGGCACTAATCCTCAGCTACAATAAGCGCGCTACTGATCAGCAGGCTATCAGCAAAGCAGTAATTCACAAATAAGATTCCCGGGGAAAACATATAATAAAGAAACACAGCACGCAGATAGCATCGAGCAGTCTCGATTCTGCGGTAACAAAGAGAAAGCTCTTGTCTGAGCAATAAAGTGAGACATTGTTACATTACAAACAAGCGAAATGGTGCAATCATGTGGCAATGAACGAGAGATCTCCCATCAGCTGATCAGCCAGTGAGATGACAGGCGCTGGAGATCTAACAGTATACTACCAAACGATAGTAAAGGTGTCGGTCAATTCAAGCTGGGTCCAAACCAACACGCAATTAAAGTGGACGATGCAACAGAAGTGTTTTGGTCGAGCTCTGAGATACTGGGAACATTATTTACGATGTACCACAACGATTGGTCGGCGAAAATCCACAGTTCAAAAGGCTGTTCAACCACCAACGATCGCGATCATCACTGGCAACGAAATGCACAACATTGTGAAAATTGCTGCAGTAGCTGATAAACAAGGAGCAGAAAGACGGTTCGTTGTAGCGAAATTTACCGAAGGGCTCCAGAAAATGAAACAAAGAGAAATCAGCAATAAAACATCAGAAGAATTATTAGTGCTATTGTACAATCGAATTTGTGGCAACGATTTTGTAGAACGCTTGAACTGAGAGATACGCCACCAGCAAATTATGCACAAATAGTGCAAGAACTGAGAATGCTGAAAAATGATAGTATAAAGAAACGAGGATACGATGATGATTGGGTCGATGAATTACTCAAAGAGAAGATTCAATTACCAGAAATTCCACCAGAGGTGCCAAAGCTAACCTTAGAAGAGATATTGAGAGATGATTGTCCCGGGACCTCAGCTATGAACATAGAGGTCGGGTCGGGTCAGAAGGCCGGGCCATGAACCATCACTGATTCTCTATATAAGGCGATGGAAGCAGCAGAAATCCAAACAGTTGAAGTAGCATCGACAAGTAACACAGTATTACAACCTGAAGATTCAGAATGGGAGATGTTGGAGAGAGAACAGATAATAGCTATAGAAGATCTCCTAAACGAGATAGAGAAGACGAACAACAATAGTGTAAAAGAACAAAACAAACAGATATAATTAAATAAATAATTATATTTATTGTTATATTATGTTATTTAAATATAAAGGACAGTTGATTTACACGGTAGTGTGATGTATAAACCTAGGGATAGGGGGTAGGTGTAGGGGGTGAGGTAAGAGCCCACGCCCAGGGGATGGCCTCATATAGGGAACCCAGGCCCGGCCGCCGCGAAGCGCCTTAGCCAGGCCAGCGAAGCGAAGGATTTGCAAAAATGATAAGAACCCCGAGGGGACAGAAATTAATGCATTCATATAATACATTCAAGAATACAAAAGCAGGACAACAAATAAGAGATAAATATAAAAATTTAAAGAAGCAGCACATCGGGTGAGAAAAAGAGAAGATGAATTATATGGGTTTACAGAGGAACATTTGGGAAAATGGCTAACAGATGAAATAGAAATAATAATAAGAGGATATATGAGGAAACCATTCTTGGATAAATTAGAATCACTGGGAGTGTCAAAAGTACATGCTAAAGAAATAGCACAAGCAACAGGAACAAAAACAAGAGGAGGATATTGGTGGGATGGATTACGAACAACACAAAGCACAGATATAGCAGACAGGCTACAACCAGTAAGTTGAGAAGATCCGAATCATGGGATAAAAAAAACATTTGAGTTCTTAGGAGAAGAATTTAAAAAAAGAGGATACACAGAATTAGCATAGAATTAATATTAGAAAATGATGGAATAATAATGATGTTATTTGATCAAATGGCAGATATAAATTCAAAACTAAGAGAGTTAGAACTGAATGCGCAACAAGAAGACATATTACATGGACGAATAGAAGATGAGGCAGATACAGATACAATAGAAAAAGAAGCAGAGACAATTACAGAAGGACCGAATATAGAAAAAGAAGCGGGTCGAAAAAGGGTGACTGACCCAGATGGACCACCGAATGCTAAAAGGCAGAGGACAGAAACTCAGCAAGGTCAAGAGGGGAATAAAAGAAAAAGATGGAGAAATTATGCTTTCATTAACCAAAGGAGGCAAGAGCGAAAGCAACAAACAGAAGGGGCTCAACAAGCAAAGGATAGTTCAGAACCAGATACATTTGAGGAAGTGGAAGTTGATGAGGCCGAGGGTGGAATGGAGAATGTCAGCAGTACTACTGGCGACGTACTTACAGCCGGAAATTCTTCCAGTGGCGGCGGCGGTATGGGAGTTAGTCTTGTGGACACTAGCTGGACCAAGGGGATAGAAAGATCAAACTACAAAATAATAATAAGAGAAAAGGTGGAGTATGGAGCAGTTAATGATGCAGAGCCAGCGACACAGACAGCTTGGAATGACCAGTTTGGGGACGGACACTTTTATGAGAGCCGAATGTATAAAGAAAGCTGGGGGTTACCAGTACAAGAAACGACGACGTCAACAAAGGCATTCAAAAATAAGACGTCAAACGGATTCGATCCATTAGCGAGATACAAACACTTCAAAGTGAAAATCTATGAAGTAATAACACACCATCCGTATGGATTTCATCCCAGGGAAAAAACGATAAAAACAACATATGGATACAACAGTTCTAATAGACTGACGAATGCGATAACAGAAAAAGGAGGTGGAATAACAGCATCAGGACCACCATTAATGCATTACTGCTGCTACTCAAACTTAAACAAGACAGGGAAAAGTACAACAGATACGGTATCGAGAGAAAATGTGAGCTGGGGAGACTGTGGAGAACCAGAATTACGAATCCAGGAGGAAAGAAATTAAAGTGGGGGTTCGAAGATATCCACACACCAGTAGTGGAAAAACAAGAGACAGCGGTATCATTAAAAGACCCGTCAGTAACATCAGATTTAGAAGCGGATAAAATGCGAAAGGATATACACAATCAAAACAATTCGGGTCGGCGATTGGAATAAATGGAGAAGCTGTGTGCATTACAGTATATCGTTGAGTGCAGTGACGTTTCCGGACTACAGTGGAGCAGACGGAACATTAAAACTCAGTTTCCCAAGTACAAGGGTTATCGACATAGAATTTGCTGACCCGGTCTCAATGACGGAACATGACATTAAATAAAAGGCCGGGTGGGTCAATAATCAGGTCGTGTTTGTTTATTTATTATATCGAGTTCTCTCGTTTTATTCTTTCGTTTGTAATATATGTTTATTCATGATACGAAATGTCTCATTTGTGATTGGGCGATGTGGGCGGACGTCCCCGAAACGAGTTAGTTAAAAACAGGGATGAGCTTTAATGAGAGGGCATTAGAAGCAGCGACGTGGTCACGTGAAGAGCAGAAGGTTCCTGAAATAGATTTAATTGCAATTAGTGACTACATCAATTACGACTATGCCAGCGAGCAAACGACCCTACGATTACACGTCAGATTCTTCGAGCATGAAAAGGATAAACTACGACTGGACCGAAAAATCAAATCAGAATGCGAGATCTCGAGCGTGAGCGTTTACAACAAAGGGGCCATCGGAACAGATGATAAAGACGGAAGCGGGACTGACCATTTGGATTGGACCATTAGAGCCAAGTACGCCGCCATTAGCCCATGACTCTTAACATCGTTACTCTTCCCGAAATCAATCTGCAGCATCCTGTCGGCCAGTTCAAGTTGAACGCAAATCAGCACGCAGTCAAAGTGGATGATGCGACGGAGATTTTCTGGTCCAGTTCGGAAATCCTCGGTACGATTTATACATTGTACCACAATGACTGGAGTGCCAAGATACACAGTAGCAAAGCAACTCAACCGCCAACACTCTGCGTAATAACAAGTAATGAGATGGCGATTATCGTGAAAATTGCTGCGGTCGCCGATGAAAAGGGCGCAGAAAGGAGGTTCCTAGTAGCAAAATTTACAGATGGGCTTCAAAAGATGCGCATGAGGGGAGTACCGAACCAAACTTTCGGAGAGTTATTATCACTACTCTACAAGAGAATTTGTCCAACCAAATTGTGGCAAAGTTTCTGTTGAAGTCTAGAAACTACAGATCAACCACCAGCATTCTACGATCTAATCGTCCACGAAATCCGCATGTTAAAGAATGACGAGATCAAGGCTGCAGGATACGAAAAGGACTGGGTTGATGATTTGATAGAAAGCAATAAAAGGCCGGTGCCACAATTTAATGTTAGAGAGTCAGATGACTCGGGAATACCATATACCGAAATACACTTCGAGCTGGGAGATGGACAAGCGTGGCACGAGGAGCGATATTACTGTGGCTGTGAGCTTATCATTATCATTGCCACAAAATATATATGGTTGATCGCCAACCTCTCCAGCGATTAGCATGTCAGCCAGCTTCGAAAGGTTTGTTACCACGCGCGTCCCCAAATATGATCCAAGACAAATTTTGATCTTCTAACAGGAGTCATAAGACCATTTTTCGCTGTTTCGTCAGACACTTTATCCAATGTTTGTTGAATAAACTTTTCCCAATTGATCTACGCATTTGTCAGCAAGGCCATCGTTGAGCACTTTAACATAAAGGCCACATCTTCAAAGAACTGTGAAATAGCGTTGAAGTCAAGGTTAGCAAAATTTCATATGCCCAACAAAGTCTCATTACCGCCCATTTACTTCAATACCTCGATATTGAAGCCATTTATAAAAGGCATTTTATCTTCTTGGTATGATTGGTTCTTTGGTGTGTTTCAGAATATTTAAAAAGTCTTCTGTTAATGCCTTCAAGTATGATATGTCAACGATGAAAAGTGTTGCAGAATAGGCCGATATCGGTACGACCATGCAATCAAGAAACAAACGCCTTCGAGATTGGGACAACGAAATTAAAGAGTGTCTTACGAACTGCGAGTTCAACTTGGCATGAAGTATATATAATTCAAAAAACGAAGTTTTTTCCATCTTCAGAAAAAAGTTGCAGTGATGAAAGTAAGTTCTCGCGTTAGGAAGAAAAGGCAGAGGTCCGTTCACAAACAGAAGAAGCAGAAAGCCCTTTCAGCGTTGGTGTAGCACTGACGGAAGGAATTTTACAGCAACGTTCCAAATCAAATAACGTTTCTTAAAATTGAGGGGCTGTCAGGAATGTTGACAATGCATCGCCAAGCTGTATTTGATTCACCAAATAACCCATGTATTCCACATTTAATTTAATGTATTTACTCGCCTGTTGTTAACTATTCAACCCAAGTATAGTATCTATATTAGCAGACACAGTGTTGTGGTAGATTTAGTAATCCGAGCCGTGGAAGGTTTTAAGAATTATATTAACGAAACGAATGGAGAGAAGAGATGATTAATACGATAACGTTATTGAATGACAAAAAATATATATTGAACAATCTCGATAAAATATTCATCTTCGTAGTGTTGATAGGAGAATGGAACACTTTCCCAATTTACGCTTTGTTTTTGAACCCCTTCCAAAACTTCTTCATGGGTTTTTATTGCATGTAAAAGTGAAGACGAAATAGCAGACACGAGCATAATATAAACATAAAATAACCAACAAGAACAATTCGGATATAATCTGAAAAAATAATCAATCTGAATTATTACTAATGATCAAATAATTTCTATTCAAATTCAACAACATTGTGAAGTGACAATTTCCTGAAGGCAATATTCTAAAACCGAAGTATACTTTTTTGAATATGATTGAATAGTTTTGGAGATCGCTACTGCCAATATCTGTATATGTATTGATGAACAGCTGTTTTTGAGTCTTCATTTCAATACTAGCGAAAATGTGGAGCTAAACTTTCAAAACTCATTAACAGACTTCACCCTAATAGGCCACTTTATCATCAAAACACTATTAGTCTTACTGCATACTTTATTCTGTTCGAAAAAATTTCAAATCTTTTTTTTGAGCTGAACTTAAAGAAGAGAACTCAGCGTTTATTTCATCTCTGGCAATGTTCAACACATTGTCTTTCTCTAATTGGGCAATCTATATTGAGTAAATAATTTAGAAAACCTCTGAAACATCTCAAACTGACACAAAATGAAATTGAAGCTGCATCATTTTTTTACAGATTGAAGGATAAACATAACTTGACTCTGGTAACATGAATCAATTTGTTGTCAAATCTCTTGGTATACATATTAAATATTTGTTAAAAGATGATACGAATATGATACGGGGGGGGGGGGTGGGGGGGGGGGGGGGGGGGGGGGGGGGGGGGGGGGGGGGGGGGGGGGGGGGGGGGGGGGGGGGGGGTGGGGGGTGGGGGGGGGGGGGGGGGGGGGGGGGGGGGGGGGGGGGGGGGGGGGGGGGGGGGGGGGGGGGGGGGGGGGGGGTAGGGGGTGGGGGGGGGGGGGGGGGGGGGGGGGGGGGGGATGGTGGGGGGGGGGGGGGGGGGGGGGGGGGGGGGGGGGGGTATTGCAGGGTGGGGGGGGGGGGGGCTCCGGTGAACTGAAGGCATTCGTGTACCGGAAAAAATGACATAGTGATGGCACGAAAATTTTAAGCTTTTAATTATGACAAATTTTCGTTAAATTGTTCTGAGGTCGGTCATGGCTAGGTATTATAGTTCTACAGTATCTGATCAATGTACTTTTGAACGGTTTCTAAGCATTTTAAGAAAAACACGCTGCCATTCTAATAGGTTTTTTCGCTAAAGGGGGATGCACAAGTGCACGGCTACGACAGCTTGTTCAACTTTGTCGTATAACCGTACGACTATCTGACATTTTCCTGCATATTTCGGCGTTTTTATTGACTTGTCAGTAAGGTGTTGAAAGAGTAGATGCTAATAATCGATTTCTCTGGGGCTGGGGAGGTAATTCTACACCGTATTATTTGATACTAAGCGCATGACTGTCGAATATATATATATATGTTTTAATGAATTTAGGTTGTAGTTTGTTAAATTATTCATATGTAGCTATATCTATCATCTGCGGAGGAGGAATAAATAATTTTTAGCCGTATCGGGGACGTGTGTATCAAGATCGCATGCACCCACCATCGGCCATGAATTGGCGGATCGGGATTTCCCCGATCGTTGCCGTTTTGCCGGTTATGTGGACAGCGCCCTTAACCCAGCTTGTATACGACTTTTAGGAATTTCAGGGAAATTCCAATCATGTTATGTGCTCAAACCTACAACTCTACCACGATTTCAATGATGCCGATAAATATGAGGAACAGCTCCCCTTCTTGTTCTACCACATTTAAATTTTTTTTGCAAAACCCTTTTCCAGATGGAGACGGTGGAAAATTAATCGAAACAAACAATGATACATTTCATGCGCATTCATCGAATTCTTCTGTGTGTAATAAAATGACTAATATATCCTAAAATATACATGAATTACAAATTTGGTAACAAAAAATTGATCTTTTCTCTAGTTGATCTTTTTTTAGTCAGTCGTTCTAAGACAAATAGTCTATATGAAGGTGATAATAAAAAGAGTATCGAATATTATTCCTCATTACCATCTGCGCATCGAAATGGATATTGATACAAAAGATATCTAATTTAAATTTTAAGCTGTTTGGTGGACTCAAAGAGAACAATTCAATCTCAAATGTTGCCCATGGGCTTAATTTACCCCCAGGACATTTGTTCCCATCCTTTGATTTTACTAGGTATGGAATACTATCTAACATATTTATATGTATTTTGGTTAGCATAAGTTTAAAACATGATACACAGATAAAAGCAATAACATGCACCTGTGTGCCTCATCCTTATCAAGTGCCAGAGAAATAAAGGGTATTTTTCAGACATGATGGTGATATTAATGTCATCATCCAACGCTGTACCACAGCATATGGTTGATATCCAATATCGTTGGCAGTAGTCGTCTTTGAGACCTTCAGTAAGCTGTCAACTGGAGCACAGGCCCAGATGTGCTCAAGCATAAATTTTGATTTCGCCATTGCTAATTGGCCTGGAATACCTTCAACGCTTTCATCGTCTATTTGTCCCAAAACATTTTCCAAAAATATGTTCCAATTCTTTTGTGCATTTTTCACAGAAACCTTTAACATGTATGCCAGATATTCATATAACTGAAAAATATTTTGTGATTATTCAATATTTCGCTGCGTGTGGTAAAAATTGAGTATTGACAGCAAAGGTTTAGGCTCTTTTGAAGATTGTATCAGGACATATAGATTTTATAATAGTCTTGAAATACATGCCGAAACCGCTCTCACTCTCACAAAGCAGATGTCTCTTCTAATTTTGAAGTTTAGTGAAATTAAACTATATAAAATATTGCATTTTTAATATTTGAACACATGGAATTGATGTTTCAATTAACTCTCTATTTATTTGTGAGAAATAGGCTAAAAAAGGATAATTTTTCGGATTTTCTACACCTATAATCGAATATCAAATTATCAGTTCGTCAACTAGAGATATAAAGATTGTAACGAAAATATGGTCTGGGCTCGCGTTGGATACGGGGCGCAGATTTCTGTTGCTATTATTCGTTACTGCTTCACTCAACGATTTTCATCATTTATGTCGGCCCGGAAGTGTTAAAAAAAGGTTAAGGAGCACTATCATACGCATTTTGCGTCAGCACATATTGAATATTTTTTGGTTTGTTACCTTGTTTTCAATGCAGAATTTTTGTGAATTTTATTTCAATGATTATATATATTTATTCATACTGAAAATGACATTTTCTAGATAAGTCACCCATACTGAAAATGAACCATTCCAATGTGAAATATAAAGAAGAAGCTACGGTACCAGTTAGAAACTAAAAAGTCATATGTAAGCCCATAATCAACTCAGTATAATAATCAATATAATTGTGTTCAAGTGTTCCGTAACATGCCACACGAAGCTTGAAGAACGTGGCTGGTATTAAAAACGGAGTGATGCACTGTATTCTTGAAGTCAAATATTCACGGCAATTGAAGCCCAAAACTGAATATCTTTCCCATTCATTGTTTCTGTAACTTCCCAGACGTTTTCAATTGGATCTAGTTCTTCTATTGTGTTGTTGGACTTGTTGCTGTGATGAATAAAATTGTAATAATTGCCATTGTGCATTTGGACAAAACATGCTATAATTTTCCAACTGTCCTAGGCAATAGTAAAACCATCTACTACCTCCCCGTTTCGTTTTGTTTGCCTCTTGCGACACGCAGAAATACATAAGGGCGATTCAGCCTGCAACTACTAGGGCCCTAAACTGTATTTTTCGCTCTCCTCTCTTTCCCACAAGACAAAAATACCACAAAGCCAGACATAATTCAAAAACAACTCACCCTCCGACAGCGAATATCTTTTCTCCAAGAACACAGACTTTGAAACTACATCTGACATTGTTTAATCCGGTAACAGTGGTCCATGTTGCAGCAATGGTATCGAAACATTCCATAATATTCAAGTAATTATTATTATGGCCGCCTGTAAATTCAAGATAGAGAGATGTCGAGGTAATGCATATTGTTATGAAATAATATTATATAACATTTATAATACACCGAATCCTCTCACCCATGACATATATCTTCCCCTCAAGTTCAACTGCAGCTGCATGAAATCTTGCAGTCGGCATTGAAGGAAGTGTACTCCATGCTGAATATGATGGATTGAATTTTATCGCATCTGATAAGCATCCCCCATTGAAGCCTCCCATACAGTAGATGAAATCTAAAAAATAAGAAAAATACTTCATTTCAATGTTACCTTGTGGGTGCTAGTATTGAGAATTGTCCAGGCATATTTCCATCATGTTAAAAGCTAAGGTGACAGACAGTTTACTTTTAACATTGCCATGGTGACATTTATTTTGGTGTCATCTCTAGAATTCCCAATCAGGAAATTCTGTTGATCTCATGTCAAGCATGGGACTAGGGTCGGTCGCAGTGTCATGACTCATTTCACATGTAGCACATAAACTGGACAAAATAATATTAACCAATTGTAAGAATGATTAATCTCCTTTAAAGAACATCACTAACAAGTGTATTGTATTGTTTATCTGGAACTAATTAACCTTTAGTTGCCACGACTGATGCGGCATATCCTTCCACAGGTTTGTCAGTGACGTGAGACCAAGTTCCGTCGAATGGATCAAACTTCTCAACTGTTTTACTGGAGATGCCAGAATCCTCAAATGCATAGATCGAGTCTAGAAATATACATATATGTACTATTGGAAAGGGGAGGCTAATATTTCAGTATCAGAAGGCATGAAAAATAAATATATTATTTTAATGTTTTTTTATTGTACTTATGGAATAAATTTTTGATGAAATATCATACACATAGAACAGCAAAAAGTATCGATTTCAGATATGTTGAATGCCGTTTTAAGGTTAAGCTTTAACGATCGATCATTCATAAACATCTAATGAAACGAAATAAATGAACCTACCTACATTCTGTAAATAATGTTAATGTTTCAAATGGACGCCTGACCCGTGTAGAAACAAAATGACATTAGTGTGCTCATTGAAGTGCCATAAAGTGGACGTTTAATATAGACATTACATTGCCACTTCTCACCTCTGAATGCAACAGCCGCTATGTTTTTATCTGTCAACCTCCGATCTGGTAATCTAACCCAAGAAGCATCCGCATCGGTATAATCCAGTTGATAATTGGCTCCATTAATCACAAGAACATATATGATATCATCAAGTAATACAGCAGTAAAACACTTTGCCGACACAATCTTTACTGATGGCCTGTAGGTGATAATGAATTATGCGAGCTAAGTTCAAAATATACATTCATAACGCGTTTAAGTATTGATTGGGCAAGGTACTCTCTCAATCTAAGCTTTTCGCATGAGGAAACAGTAATCAATTTAGGTCAGAGGTTCCCAACCTGTGGTACGCGAAGGTCTTCCAGGTGGTTCTGTTTTTTTTTCGACCGAAGGGAGTTCAGGTGGTGTTGTATGAGTTTTTTGAAGCCGTCGTCGTCGTGGTAAGGTACGTCTTTTTTCTCACCACTGTGACGTCATAGAATGTCTAGGTTAAATGCGCGCGGCGCGAGCACTGTATTGTACTGGGAACACGCAGCGAGTTAGCATAACGTGGTGGTTTGTTCAAGGGAGGTTTGTTACTGGCAGAGAAGCATATGTCAGCTAAGTTAATTATGCGTGTTTAGTACGATTAAGTCACGAAAGTTTTTGCTTAAGATTCTTTCGGTATTAGAATGTATACTAGGCCTACTGATATTAGTGTTGTTGGACTGCTATTTGACCGGCAACTGTTGAAGACGCTTCGTGTAATCTAGGCTAGACGTGCTCTACAACATTTCACCTGATTTTGTACCATGCTCAAGCGAAAATATGATCCAGAGTATCTGAATTATGGTTTCATCTCAATCGAACACGGAGGAGAAGTTCTTCCGCAATGTGTGGTCTGCATGAAGACCCTTTCCAATGCGTCCATGAAACCCAGCCTGCTCCAACGTCATCTTCAAACGAACCACGCTGATAAGAATACCCGAGATCAGAGCTACTTCCAGCGGCTTGCGGAGAACGTGAAGCGGCAGCGCTTGGACAAAACTGGCCTATTTCGCCAGAAGGGGGCAGAGATTGTTCAAGCATCGTATGAAGTCGCTCTCCCGGTGGCTAAAAGCATGACGGCTCATACCATTGCAGAGTCTCTTAAAATGCCAGCGGCAAAGATTTTGGTTAGACGTTTGATGGGAGAGGAGTCTGTGGCAAAAGTTAGAGATTGTGTCTCTTTAACAATACTGTAAAGCGGCGTATCGAGGAAGTGTCATTGCCGACCAAGTGATTGCGGGAGTAAGAGCCTCAAAATTTGGGTTTGCAATACAAGTTGACGAATCGACAGACGTTGCCAACTGCTGTCAACTACTTTTCTACATCCGATTCACACAGAACAATGCTGTGAAAACCGAATTATTGCTGAGCCAAGAGTTGTGCAGTACAACAAAAGGAAAGGATGTTTTTCAGCGTTTTAGACAATTTCGTCAAGCTGAATGAACTGGATTAGAGAAAACCAATCGGTGTGCGATGGGGCTCCGTCTATGCTTAGTCGAAAGTCTGGATTTCAAGCCCATGTGAAAGCTGTGTCACAAAAACCTCATCGGTGTGTTTCACTGTTTCATACACATATTCGCCTATAGCGCTAGGGTACTCCCACCGAATTTGTTATCGTGCTTTGACCGAATTATCAAAATGGTGAATTTCGTCAAAACGTCAGCTCTAAATTCTCGGCTGTTTTAAGCTGATTTGTGAAGATCTCGGCTCTGATCACACTTGTCTTCTCTATCACACAGAGGTGCGCTGGCTCTCCAGGGAAAATACAACAAGGCGTCTTTTTCAATTGAGGGATGAGCTACTTGTATTTTTAAGGGAGAAGGATCATGATTTTCAAAAAGATCTGGAGGCCGAGGAATTTATCAGACGATTGGCTTCCTTGTCAGACATTTTCGAAGTGATCAACCACTTAGATCTGTTATTTCAAGGACCAAACTGCACTGTCGTGAGTTTATTTCAAAACTGGGGGCGTTTGTCCTAAAAGTGGATCTCTGGAAGAAGAACGTGGAGAGCAAGAAATACGGAATGTTTAAATCCTTGACAGCGCGCCTAATGATTAGGTTTCCCGTGAAATCATTGATCACCTCTCACTGCTCAATGCTGAGTTGAGGCATTACTTCCCGGATGTGACATGTGCCTACATGACCGATCCATTCTCTGTTGATCCAGCCGACCTGCCTGTGGGGACTGGGGAGCAAGAGGAGCTCATAGATATCCAGGCTGACCAGACAGCAAAGACGAACACACAAAGATTGTCCTCCAATAAACTTCTGGGTTAGCATGGCCTCCTCGTACTCGACGCTAGCTTCTCACGCTACTCCCCAGCTGCTAATTTTCCCTTCTACGTGGAAGGTGCGAGCAAGGATTTTCATCCCTGATGACTATCGAAGAAGTCGAAGAAACGAAACCGACTGGTTGCGCCGATGCATGACTTTTGATGCGCTGTGAGCAAACGTGTGCTACGCATCGACCAGCTAGTGAAAAATAAACGAATGCAGCCATCGCATTAAATAAATTGACTTTTGTTGTTTGTTGTTATTTCATTATGTTGTGGTGAAAAAACAATTCTATGCGTCCCATCAACTCTATTATAATGATAATGCCTTCTTTAATAGAATTTGTTATTACACCTCGCATATTTTAATAAATACGTGATTATGACGTCATAAATAGTGGAAACATTTTTGCCCGCCTTTGGCGCGCGTAACTTATGTAGGTGGTACGCGAGCACTGCATAAAACCTCAAAATGGTACGTGGGTGAAAAAAGGTTGGGAACCACTGATTTAGGTGCATAGGGACCCAGGTTTCAGGAAGGGATTGAGTGAAATAATGTAACCATTGTCGGGCATACTCGGTTCATTGACGATGTGGTGAAGCCCGCATTTTCGGCCTTTTTTCCGAAATAATAAAAAATTCTATCTTCTGATATTTTCTCACATGCGATCAATTTTTTTTTTTCGAATCGCGGATATGAACGAACCTTAATTGTTGTCCATGTTCCGGTTTCAGGAACAAATGCTTGTATTGATTTTGATGTTCTGTCAAACACGGCAATTGCTGGGAAAGAAATGTGTCACGATTAGGTTCAATAATTGAAGATCATTGTTAAATCACATCTTGGACGTGTTAGCGTTCACTTTGCTATCGTATGTTACAAATTTCAGGTTCGAATCTGGGATAAAAGCTTATTCCTATAACTCAACCTAAGCTGTAATAATTCAGGCCGACTCGACCAAAAAGAGAACACATGTCTTTCTATTAACACTATTCCTAAGTAATAATATAAATGAACAGGGTTTTGCTCAGGGTGCAGAATATTAACTAAATCCTATGATATTAGAAAAGATAATTTATTAGATTAGTTATGAGAAAAAGTAGTTAACTCGACAAAGCGACTGTGACAATACTTAGTAAACCAACTCACCGTTAGACTTCCTTTGTCGCCTCATTGCAGCATCTGCAATGAAAGGATGGATTGAGCAATGAGCGTTACCGTCACAAATTAAATGCACTCGCAGTGAAGCAGGGAGGAAAGATATCACATATTTTAGGAATATGAAGCTATTACAGATTTTATGTAAAAATTTATTGTGTTCAGTTGGTTTTTAATTTTTCCTGTCAGAGACCCCAGGCTTTCTGCCAACTCTGAACACAAACACAATTTTACGCTTTATTGGAAGTTTGCTTTTATATTTATATTCAATTTTATTGAGTCCTAATAGCTCCAGGTGACTGGTACAGATACGCAAATCATGGTTGCTGCTAAAACACCAACTTGCTTTCCTACGATACTAAGCACATACTCCCTAGATCAATATCTGCTGCCTCCACTTCAGGTCCAAAGTACGGAATCATCAAAACTGCTTGAAGACATTGAGCTGAGCTGATTACAAGAGACTAAACAAAAAAAATAAAATATTCGAAATGTAGTGAAAAATGAGAAAAACACAAATTTAAACAAAAATTTGAAACCTCCTTTTCCATTATGAACTTTCGATAACTGTGTGGAATTCCTGATAAATCCAATTTTCCAAAAAGTTCTTCAAATGCTGATCTTCTGATATCTGGTTCATAACTGGTCCAAGTTATCAGTGCTTTGCATTTACCTGCTTCAGAGATCTATCGAGCAAAATGTAGCATCTGACATAAATTCAAACTCAATGCAACTGTACCTAAACTTATTATCTTAGCTTATTAAAGCAGTTAGATGCCACAAACAGCCAGAGTGCGAAAAACCGCGATTTCATTGTTACAAAAGTCTATTTAACAATAAGAAAAAATTGCCCATATTTTTTTGTATCGTATGCTTCAGAACACTTTCAATATCAATATAATCTGTAAATGTTAATTACGCTTAACATATTAAATTTAAAATCATTTTTATACCTGTGACTTCTTTTTTGCTTCAACCAAAAACGAAATGAACTCCTTGTCTGAATGTTTGAAATCTTCTTGAACAACAATCGATTGAAAATATTTCAAAGCGAATTTGTTGCATCTTTCAACTAATCTTGTACAGTTGAATGTGTTCGCAATCATCTTTGTCGTAAAGAACGATGCTGAACTCAGATCTTTCTCAAGTAACATTGCGATCTTGTTGCACATTTCTGCAAAATGGATATGTCATTCTGATTAATATTAAATTTTTCAATATCAATGATGTCGTTCCTAAATTCTAATTGAATTATATTTGATTAATCACCGACCCATGTTGCAAATAAATCATGGTATAAGTAAGGACAAATTTTACACTGTGATAAAGTTTGAATTTCGACTCTCCTAATTCTAATAAACTCTATCGATATTTAGAAGACAGTGATTTAAACGAACTGCTCCTATTTTGACTCGACTTCGCAAATTCATGAATAACCTACTTTTCAGCTGCATAATATGAGCAACATTCATCAGTTGTTCACAATTCCCATGATTAGGAACAGAAACTTGACCAGTGTAAATGAAATTTATACATTCCTTAACAGATGCCATTGGGACATTCTTCATTTTAACAATACCAGAACGACTTTCAACATTCTGAAATGAAAAGTTCAGGAAATATAAGGCCACAAACCAAGTAATCGAAGTACATAAAATGAGACAATCGACATTGTTTTTGTGTATTATAACCTTTGCAGCAACCTGATAAATACGCTGACAGTTGTGGAATGTTAAAGAAAGTAAGTATCAATACGAAATTGTAAATATCATAAGGATGATTAATAGGAAAAATTACTTATTAGTTTATAGGCGTGGCATTTGAAATCCAAAATTCTGCACCAACTCTATACAAGCAATTTCCAATACTGTTGACATGTATGATTTTTGAACAATGAGGAAATGTACATGCAATTTATTGCGAGATATATGCTAGTGATAGGCCCATACATGAAATACTTTTAATCGTAAAAATACAGTTTCATGTGATTTGTTGGAAAGCAAACATTCTTCTATTCCGTGTTCACATTTGTTTGGTTTTACAACTATGCACATGTTCTTAGATGTGTAGCAAATATGATTCCCAATAGTATGTATGTATTGTATTTGAACGGCTTTTACACAATGTGGGAATGTACCATACAAAAAATTTTAAGAGATGTATATTGCAGGCATTAAGTGATGGATATACTAGTGATGGATCTGAAAATGAATTCCTTTTAATTCGAAAAACAGTAGTTTCATGTGATTTATTGTGAAGCATATTCAATTATTGTCCACATTTGTTTGGTTTTACAACTATATATGTTCTTAGATTTGGAGCAAGTACACTTCCATATTATATAGATTTTGATTGGCTCACAAACACTCACCTCATGAGAGAACATAGCTTGAAAATAATCTGATCCTGCCGAGAGAACATTCCTGTGTGCTGGGATTTCTTCATTACCAACTTTTACTGTGAAGTCACAATGTTCTTTTACTTCCCTCATTCTAAAAATTGAACTTATTTGTTAAAATGCGGGATCTTTCTTAGCTGATATTTCTACAACCTGCACAATCAAACGGTCAAGGCATGATGACAATATCTATGTCAAAGAGGAAATTCGCAGCGTTTATTAGAAATTGTTTCGAGGGTAAAACTGTGACCCAATATCGGGATATTAAAACACAAAACTTGTTTTATATCTGTATTCGTCCAATAGGTAGTGAAAAATAATTCCTCCCAAGCAAAACTTACCTGTTGAGTTTTCTTAATATTTCAACAGCATGATCTCTCTCATCTGTGACAGCAATTGAATCCATTTCTTATTTTCAACCAAGTTTATAAAAAGCGTTATAAAAATTCAAAGAAGGTTGCTTAGGCTTGCAATTCCACTACAAGAACTCATTGGAGTTAGAAAATGGAACGCGTGAAATACTACCGAAATAAAGGAAAAAAGTCTATGTTGTTTTTGTCGATTTGAATCTTTATTTTCATACGTTTATTTATATTCTTACGAATTCATCAAAGGTTTTTCCCACACATCAGTATTTTGGGTCGACAGGGCCTTGAGCAACTATACTATCTCGCGTTCTTCTATATTGTTAAATTTCACATAGATTATTGCGAAACGAATAAACATACATACATAGACACATATAATCAGTCCTTCGATTATTTATTGCCCCTACCTAATAGACGTGCTCTCAAAACTGGGCTGTAAAAGGAAATTTATGAAAAATATATGATATTTCAAGTAATCCAAACCAATATTTTGTGTTTATTAGCGTCAAACTTCAAACAAGGTGTCAAATTAATTACACGCCTCTCTTAATGCCTGCAAACTTCAACTGCCCTCACAAGGGACAAGAAATTTTATCTCGTCTGAAGACGTTGTAACGAAATCTTACAATAAACTTACATTTCTGTGCAATGAGGACATGATATTTTTGTATACCCTCACATTACTGAATCCTCCACACTAAATATACGATATTATAGAACCAGCGATGAAGCCTTGTCGGCTTCAGTTAACCCTCAGCGAAGTTTATCGACTTTTGTTGTACTGTAATAACGCTTCGTTAAACATTGTAGTGCGAACAGTGGGTCAATCTATATTGAGACAAGATGATCATAGCTAATAATTAACTTATCGTATGCGGTAATATTTGTCAAACGTGAGCCACAAATGAAATTATCATTGACGACGAAATGCAATAGCCACACGGAGTTTAAAAAGCTTATGTTGTTTGTTCATTCAGCACAGTAGAATATCAAGTAGATAGTAGTATAAAATTTCAAGAAATACACACACTGCGCAATTCAACACTGGCAAACCCTGGCATACCGGTGAAAAACCATATGGGTGTGAAATATGTGGAAGAAAGTTTACTCTGAAAACAACACTGAAGAAACATATGCGTATTCACACCGGAGAAAAACCATTTTCCTGCAAAATGTGTGGAAAGTTATTCAGAACAAAACACCGCGCGTCGACACACATGAGTATCCATTTCGATAAAAAAACACATTTTTGAAAAATCTGCGAAAAAACATTTAACACCAGATCCAGTGCTTCCGAACACATGCGAAATCATTCTAAAAAAAAACCCTTATTGGTGTGAAATTTGCGGAAAAGCATTCACGGACAACTTCAGTGTTTCAAGACGCATGAGAATTCATTTTATTCATTCTACTAAATGACATTGCGACAAGCTTCATATTTTCATTGTGAAATAGAATATTTTATGAGAGTGTCAGGGTTGAAAATGTTCCGGTCTCTAATACTTATCTGATATTCAACATCTGATATAACTTTGGGCCTTTTCAGAATCATATGCCAAAACTGGTAAATTTATAAATTCTGTCTCGATGAAATAATAAATCCCGGGCCTGACTACGGCGTTCAGTAAATTCTAATGGTGATTTAGTCCTCAGTGAGGAGGAGAAAATGAAGTTTTGGTGTCAAGTTTTATCTGCTGAAAATATGTTTTATTATGTGATCGTTTCCAACAAATTGTGATTACAATCAACTGTGGTTAAATATTTTATTATTTCTAGAATGCGATACTTTTGGTATGGTGTCGTTGAGAGTCTCGCCAGAATACCCGCTGTGTAAGTTTGCATTGCATCATACGCTGCGATTATTTTCTCAATAATAATTGCACCCGGGAACGTATTTATGTGACATATGCATTCTTATCCTAAATTTAATGAGCATAGAAATGTGAAAAAGCATGTTAAAAATGTCCAAACTGACATGTCTACATCCCCTAAGATTTTTTTATTTATAACGTCTGTCCTGATTTTGTCGCATATAGCAACTGAAATACAAAAATCTAAATTTTTTTCCGCCAAAGAATTTTGCTGTCTGAAAATCAGTCATCCGAAGGAAATCAATATTACGTCACCCTGCATGTCTCTATGCTCGATAGTTTTTGCTTTTTTTATTTTCAGTACAGGTACACGTAATATATGAGTTTTTATTTGATGCCGATCCGGATATATAAATTATATAAATAGGTTGATGTGCCTAGATTGTGTATGTTGCATTGTGTTACTCAACTCATCGCAGACAAAAGGAAGGTAAATAATATAAAGAGTGAAAAACATCTCCTTTAACTTCCTTTTCGGATTTTTGAAATCTTAGAAATAGAAAGAATTCAGTGGTTCATCTTTATCTTTAAATTAAAATATAAACTTATTAACTTAATAAAAACTTAAAAATATTAACTTATAATACATATCAAAAATATTTGACGTGCGGACGTGAGGAAATGAACCTCTGAAACTTCGTTGGTCATTTTACAACATTATTAACATTATAACTATTGTATATTTGCATGATCAAAACTCAAATAAAGTGTTGATGAAAAGTCTAGTCTATGAAAACAATTATCAGCAAAATTTGTTACATGTATCAGAAGGACACAAATACAATTAAATATTATCAGACTACTCTATAGCATGCTGCCGACAAAAACTAGATTATTTATTCATGAGATTCTTTAGGGTTTTCAGAATGATGCAACAAAATTTAATCACAGAATATTTGAATTCGGTGATGGCCAGAATCGAACTCATCGATTTCAGAATAGATTCTAGTAACTTTTACGAACTGAATATCAAGGCTTAAAACAAGCAAAAGACATCTTTCCAAAAATTCCCAAAAAACATTCAAATTTACATGACTTTTTTGATAGTAGATATATTTTAGAATTTGTTGATTTTGCGTGGATCACTGGAAAAAAGTGAATATAATTTAAGAAATCATTATTTACGACTCTAATACTTTGGACAACTTTGTGATGACAACTTTGTCAGATGTAATAAGCTCGCATATATTTACGATTCGGGAAGAATATTCAAATCATGAAGATTGAGTGATTGCCACCAGGGAAATTCATAGTGAATCTAATTGCTCAACCGGTGATGTGCAAACGATATTGTTATATTTTGCCCACTCAAAAAAATATAACAATATCGTTCGCACATCACCGGTTGAGCAATTAGATTCACTATTCATATCATAAATTTCGTTTGAGATGGTTGTTTCAATTTAAATCACAATTGTCATGCTGTGGGTGCCATAGTGGATGAAATGCAAGTTCAGACAGCTCTTCAAGTGGTTTGCCTAAGCAACAAGAGTCATCATCATCTATTGATTTACAAGAGTCATCATCATCTATTGATTTAGCACAGAATATTTAGGAATTGAAGGGGTTTGCCAGAACATGTTATAAAGTTACAAAAACTTGTTATTAAAATTAGTAATTTTAACATACATTATTGAGTAGCTAGAGCAGGTGGCAAAACTTAACCATCCATAACAAGCTGTGTGTAATCAAAATATAATGCTAGTGTGTTATGCCAGGTTCTATCAAAAAAGCAAATTCAAATGCTTTTGTGTATTGATTAGGACCATTCGCTTTAACAATCCCCCCCCGATGGCAACCCCCCCCCCCCCCCCCCCCCCCCCCAATACAGCGAAGGAAGCGAACTTCCCCTTGGAGGCTTATCGTCCTTTCTCCTAAAGAATATGAAACAAATCGCTTAAAGAAGGTTTTGGGCTTTTTTTTGGAAAGCAAAACTTTAAAACGTTGTACACAGAAATTAGCGGTAGTAAACGTTGTACACAGAAATTAGCGGTAGTAAACTCTTGAAGAGTCATAAGCCCATGTTTCGCTGTTTCGTCAGACACTTTATCCAATGTTTTCCAACTTTTCCCAATGTTATCCAACTTTTCCCAATTGTTCTTCGCATTTGTCAGCAAGGCCACCGTTGAGCACTTTATCACGAAGGCCACATCTTCAAAGGACTATAAAATAGCATTGGGGCGAAGGTTAGCCTTTTAGATTGAAGCTCTAGCCGCTACTTGAGGATGGCCTCACCATTATTTACCTTCCGATATATAACTGAGAGATATTATCTTGAGATACTCTCATGATGGTGGAGTTAATATTGGCGCTAGGAATGTCCAGAATGCCTGCAAGCTTCAAACAAGTATTGGTCAGGATACCGCATCGTACATGTGGGCTCTGATATGCAAGGGTTTCAAAGCACTAACTATTGGTGTTATCGGATGGGTTTTTTAAGACAAGATTGGAATTACAGCTAATCCACTTGCCCCTGGCAGTACTATATTTGAGGTTGTGATACCAAAGTGATGCGGGTGAAGATTTTCAAAAACTCGTGTCGTCAGGGGGTTTGAAAGAAATAAGTTTCAAAATATGGAAGTGCTAATTGGTCAAATCTTTGGCGATGAATTCGAAGAAGTCAATGTAAATAATAAGGATGTACTTCTGCTATTAAAAAATGTCAGCATAAAGCAAGTGAACTTGTAAGTGTGAACCAGTTCCATGCACAGGAAAAATGAGAAACAGGATAAGTGAAAAAACCTTCACCCCGATTCGGAACTGGTATCTGCACGAGAGGTCATGGTATGATTAAGCTGTATTCTCGGCTTTCCCCTCCCAAATGATAAAAATGAAATCATATCCCTATATTTTAGAATTTCATGTCCCAAGGCAGGAACTATTCTGCTATTATATTTGTGTCTGTATCAGTATGTCCTGGCCCAAATTACAATACACGGAATTCAAAACTTTTTGCCTCAGTTTGTGAGTACTTATACTTGCACTGCGCTATGTATATAATTGCCTCCTCGTAGCAATTTTACTGGGCCTGTACCAAATATTTGATTCAAGATTCTCAACTTTCAGGCAATGAACAAGTTCTAATATAGGCCAATGCATTAGATCAACAACAATAATCTTCTGTTACAAGTTCCACGATATCTTTTTCTCTCAATAAATATTTTAGTATGGACCATCTTGATTTTTCTTCTGGGTTCTTCAACATCTTTCAACACACCCGTTGTAGATAATAAAAAATCTTTCATATCCCCATAACCTTAAAAAACGATGACAATGTGATAAAATTGTGATATAATTCCATATTTCTCAAATAACCTAATCTGTACTTCGCCCAACTTATGATCATTTGTTGCAAATATGCAACATTAACGCATTTAATATCAATGCAAGCGACTTCGAGCGAAAACAAAATCTTTTCATATTTCTATCTATTGCGAATAAAATTAAAATTCCAATCGAACAATGTTTAAATATATGCTTGAGCGCTACAGGGTCAAATGAAAAGCAAACAGCGCAAACCAAAGTGACTTGTCTGGCACTACAATAACCCTTTCGAAAGGGTTCTGAAAATTCTGTTTTTCCTTCATAAATTTGAGTAATTAATGGTTATTCTAACCCATCTCCGGGCGCCGGTTTGGTGTTAAACGTATTACGATTCTTTACCTGGGAGGCCTCCTTTATTTTCTTTTTCTTTAGTATCTTCAGTACATTTGTTGAAATATTCACAGAGCCACTTTGTGACCGTTTTGCTCCATTTCATATACTGTCGATCTAGAGAATAAAAGTAATACAGGAACTAGAACTACACATGGCTAGACATCCTTTAGCTGCGTTTGGCAACATTGCATTGTGTAGGAGCTTTTGTGAGACATTTAAGTCATAATCACAGGCTTTCATTAATTTTTTGATCATAGGTTTAACCAGCTAGAAGAAAAGGCAAAACAGCTAGTATTCATGAAAACAAATAGCTGAGAAAAAATTGAAACGAGGGATGAAAAATGATTATGAGTGGACGAAGCTCTTAATTGGTAGAAGCAGGGAGAAAATACACTTTGAATCATACAGTAGGGTTTGTAATGTAATTTTATGATAGAAATATTGTTTAAATAGACTTTTTTCAAATAACTCTACAATACTTTTTTTCAAATCCGAGTTATTGTGCAAAAGACAATTATCCTGTTGAACAGATTTAGGTCCACAGCAAATTATTTAAGGCAAATCGTGTACTCTTGATATTGGGACATAATAAATATATCTTTGTATTTGCGATTTAAAGTCCGAAGAAAAAAAAAATTTTGTGAAGAAGTCAGCAATATCAATTTAACTATATTAATTTATCTTTCTTCCCCGGTCCCGCAGACTGACATCTTATTGCTATTTATAATGGACCGGTACATGTATGTTATTTGTTACATTACATTCGTATATTATTTTCTACAGAAATATATAAATTTCTGGGTTGGTTGTGGTTTAAAAATTTCCTTTATTTCATCATTTTCTTTATCGAGAGTTATTACGATAATATTTGCTGGTTTCGCCGTCTGCTTAGTTTCACCATAATCTAGAGCTAACTCTGTACTACTCAAATGGCTGTTAGTGGTTTAGGCGCTGCTTCTGGCCGTGCTTAAAGCGAATTTTAATTAATACTGTGCTTCAATTTAAATGTCTAAATGGGGGGGGGGGGGGGGGGGGCTGGTGTACATCACACCACTTCGCAGATTCAGGCTGTAGCTAGATTAATTCATTAAAATATTTGTGAATTTTGGAATAGTTTGAAAATTACTTGTTCTGGTACTCGAACTCTTTGAAAGTGGGTAGTTCCTTTTTCACTTGTATTCTTAATGTACCAATCCCAGTACCATCAAGAGGAGTTTAATCAATTGTTCTACAATGGATGGGATGCGTTGATCAAATCAAATAAACATAAACACATAGTAGCAGAATGAGATAGATGGTTTTTCACCCTGAGGATATGAACTGTACGAGTCATGCATGTAAGAGGGATGCCGAAGTACCGGTAGCTTTACCGTAAACTTGTACTGAATCCTCGCTCATCGCTTCATCTCCCCGTCGACCGCAATACTTAGAGACCTACATTTTGAAGGGTTGGGAAACATGCCTGCATGTCCAACCTCATTCAAGAAGGCATCAACCTGGTACTGGAGTCGCACCAAAAATATGCACATTCATTTGATGCTCTTTCGGTACTTGCGAGAGTCGCGATCACTGGGGTCAATAAACACCTGGTGAAACATTCCTCTGATATCAGCCATCAAAGCATATTTTTCTTGATCAAAGCGTAACATTTATTACATGACCGACTCAAGGTGATACCATGCAACGAGTATTTTGCAATTCCTTGTCAAATTAGTGTTGAGAGAAGTACCATTGTATACTTTAGAAGAAGTAAAGACAACACGAAACTTGGGTTCAACAACATGATGGCAAATGTAGAATGTTTTGTCATAATGATAATCATCAGCTCCTAGTTCTAAAGCTTCGTCTATTTTTGGAAACTATCATTATCGCGCTCAAATTTACGCTTTGAAGTTTTGAGACGATTTTAAACAACACGACGACTATGGGGAAGCTTGACATAATCATCACGCCATGGTAAACACAACTGTATGTGACCATCAACTTCATAAATGTGATATGCGGCTTGTGTACCTGCACCAATGAGTAAGTCAACTTCCCCATCACCGACGTCTGGAAAATCTAAGCCTCGCGAATGATAATAGTGTTTGACATCTTCATTTGTCAGAATGCTCGATTTTACTCCAGCTATCTTATTAACAGCGATGACATTTTCAATGTGAATTGTGTTTTCTTCATTTGGTCCTTTTACAGATAACGTTACAATACTACCATTAAACATTTGTGTTCCATTGACACCAGGAACGTTGCGTGTTACCACCTCAGTTCCCGTAATACCTAGTTTGTTAATTAGTCTTGTTGTGCGAAATGTTGTATCAGAACCCTCATCGAAGAATGCATTAGTTCCCGCTTTGTGCGTTTGTTGTTGGCCCGATACAACAAAAGAAAACCACTTTAAATCTAACTTTAAGTGGTGAATGGACAATAGCAGAAGCTAATTTGCATTATTTGAGGTTTTAAGAGTTATGTGCTTTGTCTGTAGAAGATTTTTTGGCATCATTAAATGGCTGAGTTTCAATGTATTCAATTCCCTATAAAACAAGGTTAGTCTAATGGCAATCTGCAATGAATGAATCTACATTTCTACAAGATGATAAATCACAATTGACAAATAATTATTTTCTATTAGAATTATTTAATAAATCGCGAAAATATTACCATATTAGGGTGCTTCTATCAGTGTAACAAGTTGGGAATACGCTTCGAGCTAGGCATTTTTGATCGTCCTGATTAGAATATTATATGTGAGAGAAATCATTGGATCCATATTTTTGATTAATCGAATGGGGTGAGTGGGGCTTCACCTGGAATCTTCGATGAGGAATAAATTCATCGATTCCAAGGCGTGTGTACTCTGCCATTTCCACCGCGCAGGCATCAGCATGCAATAAAAAAAACGTCAAAAGGGGGTCGATTTTATTTTTTATCCAAATTTACCCAGAGCAAGCTGCAAGAGACATCATACTTGCAACAAAAAATACTGACGACGACTCGCCTGTGGACGTTGGGTCACGTATTCACTGATTCACTCACTGCTCAAGACTTCCTCCACCAACGAGAGCTATGAAAGATGAAAACCTTTATAAGATTCGGTTCTGGTGTCTGCAAGAGAGGTTGTGGTACGCCATATGATTAACCATATTATTTGCTTTCCTTCTCCCACAGGAAAATAATGAAATCCTTTCCCAATCCCAAAACTTGATCATTCGAACAAGTCCATGTTTCAACACTTCAATTCTAATTTATTGATTTAGCAACTGTTTTAACCATTGTACATCTCTCTGTATATAATTTCAGCCATACCAAACTGATGTCATGTTGGATATATAGATATTCCTATATAGTAACCAGCATACAATCTCGTTCAAATATGTATTATATTCAGCTAATTTGTGATTGATGATTCATAAATTCATTTTTGTATATAAATGCTTTTATTAACTATTGGCACAATCGCCAGTATATCTGGCCTCCCTCACGCAGGGGGGCAAAAACAGTATTTAAAAAGATAAATACAAATAAATTAACATGCGAGAGGAAAAATGTTAATATAAACGAAAATTGTAGTGGCTAATGGAACTAAGCCGACCCTTCAAAGGAAAGAAAAATTATAAAAGAAAAAAGAATCAGGCTCAGGCGGCACGCGCGCCCTCTCGCGGATGAGCGAATTATTAAATTAACACTCATCGACGCGGGAGGCGGCCATCCGCCTGGCAAACAAAAATATATACAAAATAATGTGTGAAAGGCCGGCTATCCCAGCGGTGGGTTCAGAAAGAAATTATCTGCTGTACTGAATATTACATACCGCCCGCCTTTCCTGTCATATATTTGTGTTGATATTGTTCAAAACTAGAAAGAAACTCGGGGGTGTAAAGGCTTGAAAACTATTAACTGCAAATTAAAAAAATGGATAGTGTAGGCGGGCGGCAAACTGAATAATTATATAATAAATCTAAGTGTTTCAATGCCCACCGCTGGGCGTGAATTTGTGGTGACAAGTGGGGGGGAAGGGGAGATAAAACAATCACACAAATTTTGAGCCACAGGATAAGTGGACTTATTTTTGTGAAAAGATTTCACACCGCGAGGAACCACTAATAGGTTCCAATTGAATTATAATATCAGACACTCAACAAATTGAACATACACATTGCCCATCCCAATCCTGTATTAAGACGGTCGGGCACATGCCACAGATGGACTGCGCCACACCGGTTCGGCCCATCGCCGCCACACCCAAAGCACAAAGAGCAGTCTGGTTCCCCACGGCATAACTGCCGAGGGAACCAGCCACAAAAGCGTGGAACTCCACCACTTTGCCAGAGGCATGGGTGATGGAGCGACATAACTCTTCGTACTTGAGTGCTTCCGACGGGCCGCATCATCCATGGCGGTCTCACCGTTGACGAAGAGGCACACCAAATCGATCACAGCGACCCGATTCCTCGAGAACCAAGTCGGGCGGCAGGATCTCAGCTGTTCTACTGGTATGCTTTTGACAAACTACGTCGACATCGCATCTAGAGAACCTGGTTGGGGGCAGATGGGCTAAGATCTCCGCTTGCGCTGAATCATGCCGCTCCTTGATGCGAGATATCACAGGAAGGCAATGATTCAGCACATGGTGGAGAGTCTCGTTTGCGTAACCGAACTTGGTACAAATCACGCGCGGCTCCGCATAGCCGGAAAGTCTACGAACGGATCGTAGTGGCAGAAGATTCAATCGAGCCTTCAATACCCACGAGATCTCAAACTGAGCGAGAGAACAGAGGTGGGGAGGAAGTGGTTTGAAAACCCGAACCGGGAATGGCAAGAAACTGTCCTTCCCTTGTCCCGGAGCCCACCCCACCGTCTCAGCCAGTGAGTATTACATACATGATGCAACACTCGCGTGAAATTTCTTGGTGCTCTCTATCAGGAGATCGTTCGTGGTGACAGTGAAATTCCCCTCGGAGGAAACGGCCCAGCGAAGGCCCATCCGGCGACTCATCGGGCGTAATTGCGCCCACAAGTCACCGTATGCGCCAACGCGTCGCCTCCGAAAGTGGTAAAACTTCGCCACAACGCTCGCTCAGTTTGAACCACTTTTAATAAGCATTCAATTTTTTTAGATTAATACAAGTAAAACAACCATTGTTCACGTAAGCGCTCTTTACGGCTTCCTCCACAACCATGTACATGCACAGAAAAAATTGTTGAGTAAAAATGAGTAGAAGGTCAAGCCAAAAACTCCACCTCCGATTTGGAACTGGTGTCTGCATAAGAGATAGTGATTTGCTATCTGTTTAAGCTGTATTCTCAGTTTTACTCTCCCGCAGGTAAGAATGAAAATCTACCCTTCCAAAACTTACATGCAGGTTTTCCAGATCTCTCGCCTGGATCAAATTCTTAATGTTGAGCAGTTGAACAGAGATAGCGATTGCGCTTGTCATAAAAAGACGAACATTATTCTATTTGGTCGTATTGCTGTCAAAAAGACCTTGAGTATTCATCAACAACACCTCCAGCTGTTTATAATAGTAAAGAAATCATACATGAAATTGGTAGAAGTTAGTTTCATTTGTGGTCATGACAGCGCACGTGGCATCGTTTTGATGTTTGGAGACGTGTACTTTGGCGTACCACGTATGAACATAAAAATTTCTTGTTGGTCGCTTCTTCAATCTTCAGAATTACTGTTCCTGTATCATTCTCCGCGATTCCCACGCCACTACAGCAAATAAGTTTTGGAAACAAAATATCGCAAAGTAATGACTTTTCAGCTCCCGACAAACCATACAACAAAATATGAAGAGCCGATACTATCTGACCAGATCCTCCTTCGAGTGCGGCAGTGGTCAGCACAATCAAAAATTCGTCTTCTTTTTCGTGAAACATAAATTTTATTTGGCCAAGCGGGTTTCTGTATTCATACTTCCCACCATAAAATACAGTGTCGTATTGTTTGTCGGTATTGTCGCTGATGAGAAGCATTCATGATTTACTCCACAAAGCCTATGTCCGCAAGCTGAGCCGTTCTAAGATTGGCGATCTCTTGATTAAATCATTTTTCAATTCATGGTCAAACGAGCATTTCAACAGCAGATACCAGCACCGTAAAAACGGTCGGGGAGTAAGATCGGGAATTATGTTGGAGTATTCATTTTTCAGTAGTTAAACCAAAAGCCAATTTCTGAACTAATTCAATAACTTTTTTCCGTTTTTTATTTCATATTCGGCTTAAACATTTATAGGTAACTGAAAATGATACATTATCTGTTAATTTGAATTGTCATATAAATTACCAACACGAATATTTTGATAAGTTCGGCGAACTCCTGTTTTTAAAACCTTGAGCACGGATTAACGTAATAAAAAAGTTTATATATATTAACAACAGAACCGGTCGTTTTGATCTTCTACTTGTTTGTTATTAATATTATATCTCTGAAATTAGAATAATACAACATAACTGAATTTTGATTGGTTGTTGTATGTAGAATAGAAAACACGGTGAAGCCAAGCCAAGTTAACGAACTAGAAATCATTGCCGCGCCGTCGTTTGCCGCCATAGCTCAGTGGTAAAAGCACTCGCCTTGAAAACCACGAGTTGCGAGTTAAATCTTCATTGGTTGCTGATTCGCTCTTTGAAGTCTTTAATCCAGAGCGATTCATTACAAAATATTCAGACTAACAGACATTAAAAATTTTTCTTCTAACAAAAATCTCTAGTTGAAATTGTTGAATTTTCTACGGATAAAACCCGTTTTTTCGAGTGTCTGAGTAACAGAGCAGCTGACCCTCTGCAGGGCGGACGCTTTGTTCCAGTGGTTTTATTGCAGTCCTGATAGATATCGAAAAGAGCAGACGTGAGTTGAGAGAACGTGAGGATGGAATGCTTTCGAACTTAAATAGACAGGCCTTACACGCCTTTATATATATACTTACCTATCAAAAACTATGTTTGAATTCACAAACTACAAAACACAGCAATACACATTCGGACATTATGTTAGGTCTAGTCAATAATTACAAATCTGAAACCGAAATACAACCGAACACTCCAAACCAATGATCCGTACACTTATCCACTGTACAAAATTGACACAATGTATATCTTTACCATAGGCACTAGGCACCGAAAATGAACTTGTTGCAGAGGTGAAACCTAGAAGCCCTTGCTCGACACATTTACGTGCAATGTTTTTTTAAGTAAGGCGATTTTTGAGAAGTGGATTTTACTACTGTTCTCCTTATTGGTGCAGCAGCAGATAATTTCTTATCAATGATATTCTTACCAGTTCGGTATTGGGGAAAGTTTAACACTGCGTGGTGATATTCCTGCCTAAGCTGGTAATTACCAAACCCGCAAGTGAGCGTTAAAAATCTTAGTAATAGATATCTTGCGCCTGCTGCAATGCCAACATAATGGTGTCTAGAAGCAATTCTCGGAACTCCACAGAAGCTTTTAGCACAACTTCATGCTCTCAATGTTATTATTTGTGGCTTCAACCTCACTGAACGTTGCGAATCTACGTATGACAAAATCACGCTAATGATTGACAAAGTGTTTTTTGATTTTTCCATTAAAATATTCTCTAAAAGGATTGGTCCACCTACCAGAAAGGATCTCATAAATACATGCTTCTGTAATTGCCGTTGACACAGACGCGCCGAAAGTGTTTGTTGGGACGGGTCGTTGAAGTGTTTCAGAGAGCAGATGGCAGTTCGTGTTTATCTGTGATGATGTGAGAATAATGCTATCATCGAACATATCGCACAACTGATAAATGTCGCAGAAGAAATTTAGGCTTTAAAGCAAAGATAAATTAAACTAAAACTTATCTTATCTGACATTTAGCGGCTTCCACAGTATAGATATATGTTATGCTATATATAGTTCCTGGATTGATATCGACTTCAATTATACTGGTAATTTTTACAGCATAAATTATAGACGCGAACACCAAACGAACAGCTTTGTTTTCGAAATTTGGCAGAAGTCCTGTTATGAGTGCTCATACCGATGAAAAACCGTTTGCTTGTAGAGTGTGTGACAAAAGTTTTCGACGAAGATGCAATTTGAATCGACACATGCGGTATTCACACCCAAGAAAATATGTTCAAATGCGATGTTTGCGAGAAGACCTTTGTTCGGAAATGTAATTTAAACAGGCATATACTTTTCCATACTGGTGAAAAACCATATGAGTGTGAAATATGTGGAAGGAAGTTCACTCTGAAACCAACACTGAGGAGACATATGCGTATTCACACCGGAGAAAAACCATTTTCTTGCAAAATGTGCGGAAAGTTATTCAGAACGAGACACTGTGCGTCGAGACACATGAGAATCCATTTCAATAATAAATAAAACACATTCTTGCAAAATCTGCGGAGAAACACCAGATCCAGTGCTTCCAAACACATGCAGATTCATTCTAAAGAAAACCCTTATTCGTGTGAAATTTACGGAAAAGCATTCACGAACAACTTCAGTGTTTCAAGACACATGAGAATTCATTTCGACTAGAAATCATTTCCTTGTGAGATTTGCGGGAAAAGATTTAATCGAAATTCGAATAAGAATAGGCATAAGCAACCCTGTCAGATTTAAGATAAAATCATTTTTCCACATGTCACTATATTATTTTCTGACTGTGATCTGATGATTCCATAGAGTCAGCCGTATCCGAGCATGAAATGATCTCACACGTCCAGCTTCTATACAAGATCGTCTAAATCGTCATCAATTTGTGTCACACAAACAGCAGTTGCGATGACACAAGAAAAATTTGTTTAAAATAATTTGATGAAGGTTTTCCTTTTTATCGATTTTTAATATTTACACGCGTGAATGGTTTTAAATATAGTTTCTGTCAGTTTTACTTTGTTTTCAACAGAACTAATTACAGTGTTCCTCAGAGCAATGAGTTCAACTAATGAGTAGTCTAACTTATTTTTGCAAAAATGGAACTTTGAAGAATGCATTTTGCTTTACAGACATCGACATACTTACATAAATCGGTTGACAATGGCATTTCCTGCTCATGCCTCTAGTATAGTTGGTGTCAGAAATTTGAAGTTTACCATTTGCACTGCAATCAGTAACATAGTTGGAATCTTGATAAGGAACCACAACCGTGAAATTGATTCTTGTGCGTTATGCAGAAGACCATAACGGTCGATAGTTCGTAACGGTGACGCAACTAGTAGGCGATTTCGACGGACCGCCCCCTTTCCAATAATGTTTTAATATTTTTTCTATACTTCTCGAAACCACGAAAAATGTATTGTTTTATGCTGTGGCTTACTATTCCCTTTTGGGCAAGTAACACATTTTGTTCGCCAGGTTCTGTGATCATACTGTCGTGAGGTGAGAACATGCCGGGATTTTTTTTATTCCAGTGTGCCACTACCATGTGTACCATGCCTATAATTGTAACATTGGGTTAGTGTTTTAGAGATGAAAAAAAAATATCAACAAAATCCCGGAGGCTCTCGGATCTTAAACCAAATTTCATTGAGTGAACAGCTTGCAGACTTCCACCCCCCCGGAAGAACCCGTCCATATCTTTTTGAAACTTTTTTTTTATTTTTCCCGCTTCTTTTTACATTGCTTTTTTGATTGCCATCACCGCATTTATTTTTGAACCTTTATTAGAAACACCCAATGACGTCGCGAAATCGCGTACCTGTAAACTTGTACGTTTTTAAATTTTTCACCACTCTGCTCATAGTGAGTACGTAAGTTTTGTCACTTACCATCTGAGCTTCTTTGTCTCTTTATAGAAGTGTGCAAAGGTATTTTTTTCATGCCACTAATGTAATTGGTCATTTTCATAAGTAAGGAGGCCATATCCGCTAAGGAATAAAGTTTTTAATTTTCAGTCGTTTCTTTTAGTTTATTTTCATCAATAGGATCTCTCAAATAAAACTTTTTCAGTATACTGTTTCGGTGTAAATACCGGAAGCAATGTCTTTATGAACACATGTGCGAACACGCTTGGAGCATTTGCAATCTATCGTTTCGCCATTGTCATGGATAAACCGTTTCCGTCTAGAATAAGAATGCACATTTTCATCAAATTTACTCGCCAACAACGGGGAACTGCTTTTAACAGCGTTATCACACAGTTTTTTTTGCGATTTTCGTCCTTTAATAATTTGAACTTCCAATCGGATGACAAATCGGGCAAATACTCATCTAAAAAAATAACTGCTTTTGCAATAGGATTCGATGCATTTACTACGCGAAGATGCGAAGGTTTTCTCACAAGGTAGACTCCTCGTTGAACATCAACACAGATCCCGAAAATAGGATTCGTCCGTGTTTTTCTCGCAGGTGTTTGCTCAAGATCAATGATGAATTTTATTGCATTCTGGGCATTAGATTTTTAAAAAAGTTTTCTGCGTGTGCGGCGATTTTTCTGGGGAGGTTTTTCATCAATAAATTCCTTGTCGGCATTTTTCGATTTATTGGCGCCGGGTCATCGCCCCCGGGCAAGGGCCGGAGTTGCCCCGGACCGCCCAGCTATATATACAGATTAATGTAAATCATGTGTCGTTTTGGACCAGCCCGGACTTATTGAAAAATTGTTTAAGGAAGGCCGGGCCGGTCCAAGATTAAACCAAATACTTGAAATGAAAATCATTCTTAAATTGGATTCCAAAGAGAGTGGTTTGTGGATGTATATTTCTAGCGGCATACATAGCGTTAATGATATGGCTGACATACGTTTCGATTCCTATTCAATATCACACGAGGAATAGCTATTTAACAAATAGAACATCGCCGCCGAGTTACATAGTAACAGCATACAGAAGATGAAATGTTGGAAAACACTAGGGTCAATATGGGGATGTTTGGGAGAAGAAAATTCATATAGAAATTTGGGTGCAAAATGAAGAATGGAGCTGGGAAAGTAGCAAAGTTGCTGGAAAAAGTGAAACATGTACGGGTATCAAAGGGGAGAAATATATCAAGATGGAGAATGCATGGCACAAAGTTATAAGGACACCGAAGGGTCAAAGGTTGATGCATACATTTAATAGATTTAAAAATACGAAAGTTGGGCAAGGAATAGGAGGTGAATACGGGGAATTGAAGGGTGCTGCTCATGGATAAAGAAAAGGAAAGATGAGATATATAATTTTAATCAAAAGCATATTGGACAGTATATGGCTGATGGAATAGCCACCATAACAAGGGGTTATCTGAGAAAACCGTTTATCCACTAGATTCATGGGGTGTAAATCCAATTGATATTGAATGGATTGCAAACAAAATTGAGCAATATGGGAGACCAAGTTATGGATGGCATGCTTCAATAAAAGAAAACATAGATTTAGCAGAAAGATTACAATCTGTTGGAAGTGAAGATCCGAATCATGGATTGGAAAAGAAGTTGGAATATATGAAAGAAACACTGATTGGGCGAAAGGAACGGAAGGGACCAATTACTAGATAATTATTCGGGAGAAAGTAAATTACACTGCGTGCAATAACGCCTCAACGCCTGTAACAACAGCATGGAGTGACAAGATCGGAGACGGTCATTTATATGAAAGTCAAATGGTAAAGGATAGCTTCGATTTGTCGCAGGAAGGTACAACTCCAGGAGTGACTTTTAAGAACAAGAAAAGGAGAGAGAGTGTTTCCGTGGGATATAACGAAGGGGTTATTCGATCCATTGAAACGGTTTAAACATTTTAAAATCAAAAGTTACAAAGTGATCACCCATACAGATTCCATCCGAGAGAAAAAACGGTACCACAACATACACATACGATCCGCCTGGGAGACTTTCGAGTGCGAAGACAACAAAAACAGGAGGATTGGCTGCAAGTGGACCAACTTTAATACATTTGAATTCATACGTGAATATGAATGAGACGGGAAAATCAACGTGTTAAGGATATTAAGCAATTCAGGAGGAAAGAAATTCAAAGTGGGGTTTTGGGAATATGATAGTTTCTGACAATGAAAAAACATGAGATAAGTGCATCGTTAAAGGATCCTACTGTAACATCAAATCTAGAATCAGATAAAATGAGAAAAGACATTCATAATTCACAAAACTGGTATGGAGTAACAGATTGGAATAAGTGGTGGAGTTGTGTACATTATTCAAATCACTGAATTATTCAATTCAATTCACTGGAACATCGGAATTGCAATTTCCGAAGATAGATAGGATAGACATTAAATTTGCTGACCCAGTCTCGATGAGTGAACACGTGTAGCGTAAGGCCGGGTCGGGTCAATGACCCGGGCCAGAGTGTTTCTTTATCAAAAGGTTTTATTTGGTATATTTATGTTCTCTCAAGTTGTTCTCTCGTTTTAATACATGTTTATTTATATACATTGAAATTGAGTGTTGTGATTGGGTAATGTAAGCGGACGTCTCCGAAACGAGTTCGTATAAACAAGATGTCCTTCACGGAAAGAGCATTAATTGCTCGTAGCTAGAGTCAGGAAGAGTTATTATTGCCGTACGTGGATCCAGTACTCATCATCGATTTTACAAATTGAGATCATGCCTCCAACGGAACGACACCACGACTGCGAAATATCTGTAAACGACGAAAATATCATGGGTGCTCCAATATTTCAAAGTTGAAGCGCAGAAAAATGTACTACGATTGGTCAGATACGAAGAATGCGTGAGCCTGGACATTTACAACTGCTGTGGCGGAGATGAAATGTATTCGGGTAACGGAGGACCTGCTGATTTGGATCGGGCCTTACGAGCCCGGTATGCCAGAGCTAGCGCATGGCATAATTGGGTATCGGCGAGTGATCATCCTTTCGGAAGAAGCTAATAGCGACAATTTTAGAGAGAGGAGTGAAAATACACGACGGATACCTCCAGCCGGTGAAGGACAAACAGAACTATGTCAACTGAATGTTTAACTCAATGGACGAACAGGAAATCCCGGAGAGCTTGCTGCAGTACATTCCACGCCGACCCAAAGTACAAAAAAATCAGTATCGGCCCATATTTTGCTAAATAGATAACAAAGCAAGATTATTATCAGATTTTGAAACGTGTAATCACCCACTGTGCATCGTTCTAAAAATATATAGGCATAGAACACTCAAGACTCGAGTAGTTTATTTCGCCAAATATTATAACAACACAAAATAATATGGAATCAAAAATAAGGCGGGAGTCGCGAAGGACGAAAACGTCATCGAGTCAGCAACACCCAAAGTCCCATAATAATCGGCGCACAAGCACGGGCGGCCAGGCACAGTGGTAATCACTGCTGCGCACAACCCCCATGCCCCGCAACCCGATTGGCATAGGAGATCGAAAATAAGGCAAATAATAAACTATATACAATACAGGATATGTATCATAACAGAAATGATCCTTCTGCCAAGAACAGAAGAAAAAACATAATAATAACCAGGAGTGGGCGACTAACTAAGAGCAAGGAATGTTGTCACGGTAACAAAATACTACCAAATCATAGTAAAGGAGTTGGACAGTTTAAGTTGTCGTTTAATCAGCATACTGTGAAGGCTGACGATGCTACGGAAATTTTCTGTAGCAGTAGCGAGATATCGGGAACCTCATATCCCATATTCCACAATGATTGGACGGCAAAGCCAACCTCCAAGATCTTACGACCAGATCATCCAGGAAATGCTGGAAAAAACTTATGCTCAAAAACGATGTGATTAAAGATGGTGGACATAAGAAGGACTGGGTAGATGGGGCTCTGTCTGTCCCAATGGGCCTCTCACGGCCGTGACACCGGCAATTAGCGACGGGCGCGAAAAGCCTAGAATGTCAACGTGTTTCGCAAAATTTTGTCTAAAAATTAGTGAAAGAGAATTGGCGCTTGAGGTTTTCAGCGAAAAAAGAAAAACGCACAGTGTTCTAGTCGGCGACACCTTGTCGTCGTCGTCGCTGAAAGATGGTGCAGTAATTCAAAAAAAGTGCATATAACGCGACGGCCGTATGCCCAAATTGGGAACTCGATTTTCTCTAGCGCGGACAACTAAAATCAAAAGGACCACGCCCCTCTGCGGGACGTCTCGATCTCCCGACCGGAGCAAATATAGGCGCCGGAACAGAATATGGGTTAGGAACAAGTGGCGCAGCAGCTCATAATGGTCAAGTTCTGTGGTTAGCCTAGTGGTTAAAAATGTTGGCGTCGCAGATTGTAAACTCGTGTTCGAGTCCTGCTCGTTACTCCATTTCCGCCACTCAACCGAAGGGTTGATAACTTGGGTAGGCTATGCCGAACACAAAACGATCATATTCTCTCGGATGGTGGACAATCCTGGGGTCCTCCCAGGTCTATACATTCACAATATTGACCAGAAGATAAAACGGCAAAAATTAAGTCAAACAATACACAAAAAGTATAATATATTAGCTGTTCATTTGCTGTGTATGACTCCGATAAGTAAAAATTTCATCAACAGTCCATAATTGTACGCATTGACGTAGGGGGGCATGGTGCCTTGACCCCGGTCGACGCCCAAAATAGTCGCAGGATGGCCTTTTAAGTGATTCGATACGTATGAAATTCAAAACATTTCGCATTTTTTCGGCGCGCAGTACCAGTTCTAGGCCATAAAATCCTACCATTGATATGAAATGCAACAAAAATACCGTTTTCCCTTTTTTTGCCTGATTTGATTACGAAATTTTTTTAAAATTTTGACCCGCCTTTACAAAGTTCTGAAGACACCACTAATTGTACAAATTAGTCGATTTTGTATTTTTATTTAAATGTATATATATAACATTGTCGTGGAGGCGATGGCCTGGTGGTTAACATGTTGGCATCGCAGGTCGGAGATCTCGTCGTTCGAGACCGGCTGCGTAATCCGTGCCCACCACTCAACCCAGGGTGTAATAACTTGGCATGGCCAACCTGTACAGGAAAGATCATATCTCTCCAACGACTCTAACCCTGTTGGCCTATAAGTGGCTGT
The DNA here is from genome assembly GCA_963675895.2 of Styela plicata. Lineage (NCBI taxonomy): Eukaryota > Metazoa > Chordata > Ascidiacea > Stolidobranchia > Styelidae > Styela > Styela plicata. Next base: position 1,686,085 of record OZ023145.1, on the reverse strand, counting down.
CGGTATAGGGCTTTCATCAGGTGATCCATTCCTGGAATCGGCTAAAAAATACTCTAAAAAATTACTGTCAACAAACAACCGCTTTCCTGTAAAACAGTATTTCACCCCATAATCTCACCCCAGCCCATGTATTCAATCGCTGCCCATATTTTGCTAAATAGAAGCAAAGCAAGATCATTATCAGATTTCGAAACGTGTAATCACCCACTGTGCATCGTTCTAAAATATATATAAGCATAGAAAACTCAAGTAGTTTATTTCGCCAAATATATGGAATCAGATAACAAGGCGGGAGTGGCGAAGGACGAAAACGTCATCGAGTCAGCAACACCCTAAGTCCCATAACAATCGGCGCACAAGCACGGGCGGCCAGGCACAGCAGTAATCACTGCTGCGCACAACACCCCGAAGGCCCCGCAACCCGATTGGCATAGGAGAACGAAAATAAGGCAAATAATAAGCTACATACAATACAGGATATGTATCATAACAGAAATGATCCTTCTGCCAATCACAGAAGAAAAAACACATATTAATAACCAGGAGTGGGCGACTAAGAGCAAGGAACGTTGTCACGGTAACAAAATATTATATTAGACTGTAGATTTGCTGCTGCTGTGGAGGGTGATCTACCAGCAGAATTATCGCACAAACAATCTGATGAAGTAGTATGATATGAAATAAATGTTAGCAATAGACAATTACATATATATGTAAAGGTTGTTGAATCCCTATAATTAATACATATAACCATGCAAAGACAAGCACAGGCTAGTCCGTATACGAGCAGATTTGATTTGCAGAGACTCTAATTGCAATTATGTTATTTTTTTATTTATTTATCTTTTTGGATAAAGCGCAAGGCCCAAAAACAATCAAACAATTGTGCTATTTCTTAGCGGGTTTGACAATTTTTAGGTCCTTAGTGGGCATAATGGATGCCTTACCCCTGTCGGTAACTTAGTCTATACTATCAGTGACCCAAGATAATCTTCACTAGCGGTCTAGTGATGTATCTTGATATATTACATATATATATAAACACATACATATATATATTTATATATATATATATATATATACACACACATATACATATCTGAATTTTCTTCTGATAACAACCATAGAGTATATCTCATGTCTAGATATTTGCCAAGGTAACGTTTTCCTATTTTATAAGTCTAGGCGTTTGGTCGATTTATTGGATTTGCCGTTAAACGGTGAGTTTATCAATAATAATGGAGGTGTAATATTAATTATGTTATACTATATTGTACAATGGGGGTAAAATAACACACGTTAACATTTGTATCAATATTGCAATGAGATCTATCAATTGTCGAAAAATGTACTTGATAATGATAATGCACAATATGCTGTATGGGAAGGAATACCCTCACAAAACAATACTGGTTTGGATACTAAAAAATACTATGTATTTATATAGTGATAACAAGTATTCACGGAGAATATATTACTGAAGCAAAGGTACGCGGAAATATGGCCATGAACCTGTGAAAAAACAGGTTTCAATTTTTTTATTGTTTTACTCTGATCTTGTATGCGTTGGTATTTTGTCAAGCTTGGCTGTCGGTTGAATAAATATCCAAGGTCGAAAATAAAACTGTGAAATTCATTCAATGTTGTCATTATGCGCAGGAGGGAGACAAAAGTAAAGCGTAAAGGAGTTCCCAAATCATTTTGCGTGCCGTCGTCGCGAAGTCAATCTTTTCATTATTTAAGGAATTCGTTCACTGAAATTCTATTCGAAATTAGACTTATGTTACTCCTACATCCAATAAAAATGGTCCAGCAACCACTACAAGCTTAAAGGCCACAATACTCGTGCAATTGTCGTTCCGAGTCGTTGCGTTTCTGCGACAAAATAAAACCGATACACGCCTGCATTGCTTTGCATTGATCATATTCACATACCCACAAAGCACAAACGCGCAAAACGAGCCCCGTTAGTTTGCATAGCAAACCGCTCGGTTGCGTTGGAAAACGTAAGGAATTGCATGCAAAGCATTGCGTTAGCACAAAACGCGAAGTGCAAAAATAAAACAAACCAGGAAAAAATGCAAGCTACGCAAACATGTATTACGGCCTCAGAGCATCCCAAAATAAAATAAACATAATAAAATAGAGTAAGTGATATCAGAGGAACGTGTAATAATAATACAAACTACAATACAATAAGTTTAAATAAGTCACATAATATAGAAAGATATCAAAGCCTGTGTTCGAGCGCTAAGGCTACCCGCGCATCAAAGTAATATATATTACAAAGTAAATTATCACAAATTAAAAATTGGAGTCCGGCTCGTTACTCCATGTCCACCACACAACCGAAGGTGGTAATAACTTGGATAGGCTATGCGGAACACAAAAAGTATCATATTCCCGTTGCCCGATATTACCTGGAATGGTGGACAATCCTGGGGTCCTACCCAGGACTATACATTAATGTTGACCAGAAAATAAAACGGCAGAATTAAGTCAAACATTCTACACAAAAATTATATTATATTAGTACTGTTCATTTGCTGTGATTGTACGACTCCGATAAGTTTCAAAAAATTTCATCAACAGTCCATAATTGTACACATTGACGTATTTAGAGGGGCATCAAAGTTATATATATTACAAAGTAAATTATCACAAATTAAAAACCAAATTTGAATTTTCTACGGCTGCATTCACAGGTCGTAATAACCTTGCTTTAAAAAAAAAATGGTTTGGGAATATTTCGTTTAAAGATGCTCAGACGTTACCAATTATAATAGTTGTTGTTGCAAGCTTTAGATTTATCCCAACGCCTTACGTGTGTCGTAAGATGCGGCTAAAAGAAAGCAAAGAAGTGGTAGAGGTTGTTCAACGCTATCGCCCATGGCAGATACCACTCACTGCTCTTTATCATAGCGGTTCAAGCCTATATAGATGTTTCCCACTTGAGTGCAATTACTGACACTACATTTTTTGTAGTGTTTTTTTTTGTTAATGAAGGTTGTTTGTTCTTTTTCGAGATCTCTTTCCGACCTTGCTTGAGGCGGATACCAATAAAAAAAAATTATATTATAATTATGTTAAGTTAATAAAGTAAAAACATTGTTGCACAAAAATGCCATAAAACGTCATCAAGGTGAGATTTTCTTTTTTAATAAGATGAGAATGGAATATTTGTCTTGCGGTTTCATCCATTGTGGAACAAATCAGGAATCGACAAGGTTATCGAACATCGCTCAAGGCTGTGGGTTACAGTGTGTTTTGCCGAAGATTACTCCGCGTATGTTACTCTTCGAGGCTCTTTACTTTACGATTTTTTTCATTTTTTCGACGGAGTTGGGCCCGCCTCGCACATACTACGCATTGTTTGGTGCCCTACACGTTTCCTTCTTGCCACCGCCACCATATAAGTGTTCTTCAGAACTACCCAAAAATATTCGATTCGATTTTTTCAGCAATTTGAAATCAGAAATAGGTAAATTTTTAAAAAATGTACGCACTTTTATGTATTTTGCAAAACACATTTTGTAATAATAAGGATGTAAGAACACAATACACGTGAAGCCTCACCGATGCATCGCGTTGCGTTTTGAGTAACAAAATAAAAACGGCAATACAAGCCTGCATTGCTTTGCGTTAATCTCGTTCACATGTCTACAAAGCACAAACGCACGTATTGAAACGAGCACTCTGGCGTAAGTTTGCATAGCAAACCGCCCGGTTGCGTTGGAAAACGTAAAGTACTGCATGCATTGCGCTAGCATAAAACGAAAGGGTAGAACAAAACAAACCTAGAAAAAAAGAAACTTACGCAAACGTGTATTGCGGCCTCAAGTATATATGCAGCGCAATGCACTTTAGTGGTTTCAGAAGACCTTATAAGTATGATAGGTCTCCTTCACCCTTGCTCTGGGCGGATTTTAATAATAATAAAAAAAACTATCCCCTATACTCCCATCCTAAACGAATCTTTCTGCACAAAACTCCCGGCGCATCATAACCGATCACAGAAATAAGTATTCGAATCATCGAACATGTAACATGTAACCGAATCGATTCGAATTTTGAATCTAAAAGTGGGACCCCTAGTAGAGGGTTCAAAGTTCACGCTAAATTGTAAATGTTTTTAAAAATCTACATAAAAATGCTCCGAAACAGAATGATTCAAACATTGTAGGCACAGAGGGCGCCATTTAATGGAGTTCCAGACCTAGTGTTGCTCATCCAAGATGTTTGCGAAAAAACGTAGATGTAGACTTTGGTATAATTAGTTTTGTCCTGGTATTTACCACCATCCCAGTCCACAAAGGAATTGTTTGGTGTCAATGATCCGGTCTGAATAAATACATTTACGATATAAGTTTGAAACCTATTTACGAAAGTCCTTGATGTTGGCTACACCACCGGCCAGATTTATCGGGATTCCGAACCCTTTTATACCAATATGTAGGCGCAGGCATTGAATTTTGCTTCTAGAAATCCGCTCTTAGCGCGGCAAAGTAGCGGAGAGACACTGGAATGGGAAACAAGCTATTACAAGATAAAATGCCAGCAACTGCCCTAAAATGGGATAACATATCACACAGAACTAAACCACCACGGTGAAGTGTTGCTATATCTTATTTCCACCCAGGGCGGAATACCTCATATTGCTATTCCTCACAGAAATTTTCTATCTGTAACAGATGAAGCGGGTCTGGATGGCTCATATGTTTAAACTTTTTAATAATGAAATTCGGACATAATATAAACTCAGTACGAAGTAAGTTACATGGTACTGGATCCTAGTTCGAACCTTAGGTCTGGATGGCGAGATTCATATGTTGTGTCAAAACTTTTTGGACAGTGAAATCAGTGCAAACAATTTTTGATATTCACCAATATCGCAACAGAGTTCCCGGTTAGCTCAATCGGGAAAAACAATCTCGGTGGGTCAATACGCAACGCTTCGAGCTACGCATCTCTGGTTGTCATGACGAGTTCGAATCGTGAGGAATGGTGATTATATGCAAGAGGTCCGCTGGACGCCTCGCCGGTGCACGGTGGTTCACCAAAGCACTGCCTACGGCTTCCTCCACCAATCAGGACCAAGCAAAGGAAAATGTGAAATACAGCAATCCAAAAACCTTCAACCCGATTCGGAACTGTTATTTGCACAAGAGGTCGTGGTTCGCCATGTGAATAAACTAAATTCTCGGCTTTCCTCTCTACCGGAAAATAAAAATGAAATCCTATCCTATCACGAAGAGCAGCCACAAAATACTAAGCGGAAGACATTTTAAACAAGAGGGCACTGGAACCGAAGTAAATAGAGCTTTTCGGACGAATATATTTTAATATTTTGCGACCTTGCAGCGCAAATATTGGTCTTGTTACATTCGATGGTATTTATCAGAATGTGATCTTTACTTCCAGAAAGAGTGAAGTTCGCAAGAAAAATTGAAAGAAAATTTTCGCCACTTTCGGCAAGCGATAATCGCCCGATTTTCCGATCGTACGTTTTGCCCGAACTTTTGGTAAATCTGTGAATCCTGTACAAAACACGCGCTTGTTATAGCCTTATGACGTCACATGTGTTTGTTGAGCAAAAAAATTTTTTGGTGCCGGGAGAAGCTTTCAACAAAAATATGATCGGATATATTGGAATTTTGGATAAATTTCCGTCGGTATCTTGGGAAAGTTGACCTCCTAATTGAAATATTTTTATAAATATTTTTATTTAATTCGAAATAATATAATTTAAGATTTGATTGGAAAGTAAATGTATCTGAAGATGGCGACTATAATCGCCTCTCACCTGTGGATCAACCTCTATTCCAGTCCAGAATGATCGCGCCTCGCCTATAGTGAATACCATTCGCAGATAGATAATGATTTTGTCGTACGTTTCCTTATTCGGGATGCTTGCCAACTTCGAGTTGAACTGTTCACATCCTCCAACTGCCTCATAGTAATCGCCCCCCCAATATACGCCATGATAGCAAGTATTGTTGATCCTCAGGTCAGTGCAAACTGTACAAATATAAAATTTATGCTATCAGTAACAAGACCGGCGGGAAAGTACGGGTTACTAACCGGGCCGTTTTCGTCGCAGGTGTTTTCCAATCGTTGAAATTTACTCCAAGATCGGAAGTTGCCAATCAACTATGACAAAGAACTACCACAAAATGAAATACTATCGACTGCATTCCAAGCGAAAAACATCCCGCGCTTTGGTAGCGCAATGCATCAGTGACTCATACTTCGACTGAAATCCAAACAGCAACAAATTGCCAAAACAAAATTTAAATATGAGTCACTGGTGGATCGCGTTCATCCGTGGCTCATACTTGACAAAATAAAATTTCTCATTAGATACTCTCTAAGTTTAGAATTTCGAATCACTGTTAAATCGAAGTGATTCTAAGCATTTCGAGAAAATTCGTTGTGATTCTAATAAATTCCTGTCCCGTCACGTTTGTGAAGTTTTATCGCCAGATTTTGAAATCAAACATTTTAAAATTATTTCGCTATTTGGTGACTTTTTTTTCAATTTTATCGTACCCAGTTTAAAAATCAATACACAGCTATTTTGTTCTTGTTCAGTGTTACTTGAAGTTGAACAACGAATGTGTGTTCGGATTTTGTAACGTTTTTTTAAAAATAGAATCATATTCGAAGATTCGATTCGAAATTATTTTTTTCTAGATTCGAATCGAAAAAAAAAAAAAATTCGAAAATTGCATTCCTAGTACTCACCCTCTTGCGTATTTGTGCCCGTACTGACTCCGTTACCAACGTATTTTGTGCTTGAAGATGTTTGCGATACCGTGGAATGGTCGTCGTTAGTTGTATATTCGAGGCTAGAAGCAAATGTGGGGGTGGTGGTGGCACTCATGGAATCAGTGACCTCATTAGTATATTCAGTGCTGAAAGCGATTGTCGGGATGGTAGTTTTAACGTAATCATTTACGTCATCCGAGTGGGGATCTACGTACACAGTTGTAGCTGTGATATGTGTTTCACTGTTGACCTCAGAGCTAGAAGGGAGTGGGACAGTATTATCAGTTACGCCATGATTGGTGACATCAGTGCTTGATGGAATTAATGTTGTTTCGTCATTGCTAACGTCGATGTTGAATGTTGGAGTGACATCTGTTTGAGAGCTTTTGGTGACGTCATCGTTTGGTGCATCTTCTGGGGTTTTGGAATCGGCTATTGGTGTTGGTGTCGATTGAACGTGGGTGTGGTCGTCACGGTGAAAGAAAGAAGTTAGTGTGATGTCAGCATAGAAATTGTCTCGCAACAATGCTTCGAATTTCTTAGTCAGCTGCTGGCGTAGATCTGCGATAATAGAATTTTAATATATATTTGGTAACATGCCGGTCAGGTACAACGGCCAGCTTTGAAAGGCTGGAATAGATTAAAGGTGAAAGGGTAGGTAACAGGAAATTACCTTCAAAACAAGTAATGAAATTGACACCATTTAATAAGATGGATTTAATAGGACTTTCCAAAATATTAGGACCAGAGGCTTAATTAAAGTAAGGAACATGTACTCTCGACCTCCCTGGCTTTGCGATCTGTGGTCGCGCCAAAGGCGCGCAAAAATTTTGTTGATTAAATGTTGGGTACTCTCCTCAAAAGTTCAAGGACATGTTTTTCTCCGATTCCCCAGTTACGCCGTATTACAATACTGTCTTGGAACTGCTGTTGAACTGAAGGACATGCTTCACCTTTACATTGGTTAAGTCGCTTTCCAAGCATTCGTCTCTCCATATAACGACGACATACCATCATAAATTCTATAAATCGTTCAGGTTGATATCCGACTTTTTTATAGTCCATTTCTGGAGTGAATTACCCAGACCAAGGCGGACAGGGTTAGTTTAATTGAAAAGGTTCGGCTTGACCTACTCGAGTTATTGCACCCTGGGTGGCGGGCATGGATTAGCCAGCCTGACTTGCCAGGACTCGATCGAACCCAAGATCTTCAAACTGCGTTGACAACGTGATAACCATTAACCATCGCGACCACAATCTCCTAGCAATATCAGACTCTACTTCTTCCGGCGGTGCCCAAAAGAACCCAACTTATTGACAAGGAGCTATTATAAAATGCGGCGCCAACAACTGCACTCTAAGCAGTAAACATCCCGAAGATAACCGCTATAGTGAAGTATGGTGAGTGATATCGGCCCTGGGCGATAGTGAAACCACCATCTCCACTTATTTTTAAAGGTTGAAGATAACACCAATAATAAATAATTATCAAGGATTAATAAAGCAGGAGAAATTAATAAATACATGGAAATATGAATCCAGAGCAAAAACCATTCCCTAGAGAAATGTAGAGTGGAGTGAGTGATATCTGCCCTGGGCTAAGGTAAAACTACAATAATTACTATTTGTATCACGTTGTTACGTACCTTCCTCACTGACGGCCTGAAAAATAGAAATAATCATTTGTTAACAGTGGATGACGTAAAAATTGTCGTAATCGTATCGGCATCGCGGACCAAAGATCATGGAGGGGTTCGAGTCACGGCGGTTCGGGCATCTCAATTCATGTCAGTCGCTCAACCCAGATTGCAATAACGAAAGCAGACTCGTTCGCTTTTCATATTTAAGCTTTAGGCCATCATGTTTATTGGCTTAAAAGATTTTATGCGTCTTTTTTAAAGAGAGGATCCGAATTGTTTGTAATACCTGTCTATAAACGTACTTCGTACCCGACAACCAGCTCGTATTTTTGTTTGAAGTATGGATCAGCTATCCCCGAAGTATCTCGCCGAAAGGCACGGTAGGTCGCAAAACAGTCAAGCATCGAACCGTTCACAGTGGCGGAAAGTTACTTAGATCGAAAAGTGCGTTGTCGTGAAGATGCACCATTTTGTGGCAGACACATTGCGATACTAGTGAGTTGCCTATTTTAAAGATATTTTGGTATTAAATTCGGCAATCCAAGAGAAACTTCGGCCTCTTTCTCAAAACTTAATCTAATCCCCCCAACCTCCCAATCGGTTTCGCCTAACAAAAATAAACATACCGTTATCTCCATTTCTTCTTCGGAATCAGACAACGATGTTCCCTGGATTTCAACGTTCAGAGTGATTTCAACTGGAAAATATATTTGAGCTGTGAATAACGTTTTTATACATTTGGTCACTACTAGGGCTGGGCAAAACCGAATCATTTAGAATTCGAATCTGGTCGAATAATTTTTCGAATTGGAGCGAATCATAAATTCTATGTAAGTAACGAATATGCTATTTTTACTACTACAACTTGTCTCCATGGGGGAAATCAGGAAATTTATAGTGTATTTTTAATTCACACTACACGTCTGAGAGCAACAATTTTCATAATTTAACTAAAAAATATAATCAATTTTGGTCAAACTTTGCCAAAATCGATTGCTTTTTCTTCAAAAATGAAAATTCTAGTTCGTTTAGCAAGTTTTTGTTCCTATGAACGATTCACGATTGATTCGAATAAATTGTGCTTCGATTCGAATCATCGAATCGCCAGCCCTAGACACTACGTACACTCATTGATAGTAAAGAATAAAATAAGCAAAACCAGTGAAAGCGAACATTACATATTGTCGGAGTTCATTCCACTTTTTTTCTGTGTAAAGTCGTCATTCCGAGATAGACATGAAAATTTGTTAAGACCAGCTAATGATTCGTTCTTATCGAATGATTTTATTTATTGAAATTCACTCCGAGCAATGCCGAAAGCAGTGCCTGAAAGGAACGAACTAATGGCCACTTAATAACGAAGAGCTACTGCAAGATGTAGTACCAGCAACATCCCAAACGGAATTGAACCGCCATGTTAAAGTGCAGTGAGGGATATCTGCCCTGGGCAATGGTTAAACCACTTACCACTCCTTTGTTTCCTTTTAGTCGTAGTTACGATACGCAGGAAATACATCAGGACTATCCTAAAGCCCGTACCTGCAAGACTCAAATTTATGAATCGCGGACCCAAGATCTTTGTCAAAACACTAAATTTACGCTGAATTTTTGGCGCAGTCCCAATGTGTTTGCCAAGCATGGGTCACTGATGGATCGCGCCGTCGAGGCGCGTGTTATCTGTGGCCCATGCTTGGCATAATGAAATTTCCGTTTCAGGTCAAAGTACGCTCTAAGCTCCGCATCCGTGTCGTAAACGGCGAATAAAAGGAAACAAAGAAATGGTAGATGGTTTCATCATCACCCAGGGCAGGTACCACTCACTGCACTTTGCCATAACAGTTAAGTTCCATTTGGAATGTTTTGCTGGCACTACATATTTTGATAGCTCTTTGCTATTTAGTGGCCATTACTTGATTCCTTTTAGGATCTGCTCCCGGCCTTGCTTAGAGTGAATTTCAATAAAAAAAATTCTGATTGTCTTGACGCAAGTTCGAATCTCGTGCCACATGTAGGCGAGAGGAGTGTTGGACACGATGCTTCTCCTAACCATGGCTATTTCCACCAACCATGTCCGTGCACAGGACGAATGAAGATAGACAAAAAGCTCCATCCGCGACTTAAGATCTGCACGAGAGGTCGTGATCTGCCTTATAGTTAAGGCTGGACAATTCGATTCGGTGATTCGAATCGATCCGAAGCAAGATTAATTCGAATCAATCTCGAATCGATCATAGGAACAGAAACTTGGCGGAGATTTTTAACGACGAAATGCGAACGATCTTGGTCAAATTTGACCAAAATCGATTATATTTCGTTGTTAAAATATGAAAATTGTTGCCCTTATAGTGTGAATTGAAAATTCACCATAAACCATAAATTTCTTTATCTTAGTGAAAATGAGATATGTGCTATTTACAAAGAATTAGTGATTCGATCCAATTCGAAAAAGTTATTCGAATCCGATTCGAATCCCAAATGATTCGGTTTTGCTCACTCCTACACATAGTTAAGCCTTATAACCGGCTTTCCTCTCCGACATGATAAAAATGAAAACTGCCCACCTACCTGCACTCCCTGCAGTAATTCCGATGGTCAAAAGGACCGTGCACCATAATAATGAAAGCATTTTAACTGTAAACGAATAGTTGAAAGTTTGTACTGAGAAAAAAAACGTGTTCAGGGATAAGTATTGCAGGGTGGAATTCTAAGTGTTTTAAAATATAGGGAGGGGCCAATTCTAATTTTTTTGCGCGAATCAACTGCATTCTGCGCCAGTAGCATTCGATGTAGAACTGATCCACTATAATAACAGCGTGCTAGCAAGGTCAGAAGCAGCGTCCAGAGGGAGCCAACTACCTGTCACCTAATAGCAAAGAGCTACTATGAGATTTAGAACCAGCAACTGCACTCTGAACGCGAAAAATATTCCACACGGAACTGCTCAAAACGTTCTTAAACCTGGCGTTTTAAAACCGGAAGATGACGTTGTTAAGAGTGAGCGGAACTTTGGGCCGCTATCTCAATTTTGGCCCGATAATATCGATCGTGCTAGACTTTCCGTGCACGTTGCACCGTTTATGATAGTTAAGCAGACAGCGATCCTGCATTTGAATGTAGCTCATTGCACTTTAGTGGCTTCAGGAAGCTTTTAAAGTATGATATGTCTTCTGCAGTCTCGCTTTGAAGGCATTTTGATAAAAAAAAAATGCGGTGAAAGCATCGTTTATTTGCAGGTAATATTATATATACTTCCATAATTCGCCACTTTTCGACAATAATTCGGATTTGAGATAAAACTATAAAATCGACCTTTTCGTATACTATGAGGTGTTGATAAAACGCGAGTCCTGTGGCATGGGATATCAACAGTAAATGCTTTGAACAAATTTTATCAACAAGACCGTTTCGATTGTTGGAAATAGGACGTAATGGCCTAGTGGTTGAACATGTTGGCATCGCAGGTTGAAGATCTCGGGTTCGAGTCCCAGCGAGTCCGGTTCGTTAATCCACGCCTACCACTCAACTCAGGGTGTAATACCTTGGGTAGGCCAAGCCGAACAGAAAAAGATTAACCATGTCCGTTTTTGAGTGGCCGCTGTTACAGGGCCTGTCGGGGTAGTTCACTCCAAGGAGTGGCTATAAAAAAGACTGCAAGCGAGCAATATATAATTGTTGAATTTTGTCACAATGTAAAACTCAAGCTATCTTTTCTACAATTTTATCGTTAGAAATTCGCTATCTAAGTCTTTCCTTTCAATCACTACGTTGAGAATTTGCCATTCTGTGAGCTATCGCGACCTGACTATCTCGCAATTTGACAACGACGTCACAATGAAATCGCGCAATGAGGAAATGGTGTTGTTCCATCAACAAAGCTATTACCGAACAGCATTTTGTTAAGTATGAGTCACTGATGGATCACGCCGTCTAGGCGTGGTCCATCTGTGGCTCATGCTTGACAAAATAAAATTTCTGATTCGAATTTAACAAAAGTATCTCCCGCCAAACATGGACCAGCGATGATATGCGTTTAATAGTCTAACCGTACTTTGGAAGATTATAATTGTAACAAAACGGTTCTGCATTGACGCAAATCATTTAATAATATCATTAATAATATCATATTCATTAAAATATATACCCAAAATTCTATTTATTTTACTTTTTTCATTAAAATTCACTGGTCGGGAGCATTGCCTAAAGGTTATATAAGATCCCGCGCACTTTAATCTTGTCTGAAGAATTCAGACTATGTTCTAACAAAATCTCACAATAAATTTACATTTTTGTGGAATGAGAACATGATATTTTTGTTTTTCTGAAAAGATCAAAATAAATTTTGCTGTATTTTTCCAAAAAAACATTCCCTCCGATTCTGCATGATATAATAGATATGTATTATATCCAGCCCAAGCTTGATACCATAATAGTATCTAATCAAGGAAGTGCTTTAATGACGTAAACCATGACGTAACCCCCCCCCCCACCCCCCCCCCCCCCCCCCCCCTTTTATATATATCACATATTTATTGTTTAATGAGGTCGATGTTGATTGACTCAGAACAAAAATGTCGAATTTGCGTCAAAGTTTGAAAACCAATAAATAGAAAATCACCACGCAATTACGTGTCATTTTTATTTTTCATTAATGAGGTCGATTTTGACTCAAATTTGATTTGATTTGAGTCAAAGTGTTTTTGTGGGCGAGACATAATCACTGCATAGTGCGTCTTATTATTTTGTATTCATTGGTGATTCGCTCCAACCAAGCACGGACGCATGCAATAGCGTATTTCAAACCTTAAAAAGGGGGCGGGGGAGGGGGATCAATTGCGATCTTCAAAAGTGAAATGCTGACGTCATAATCAGTGCCGCGGGGTAATTTTTGTGTCGAAGGCGCGGAAGTTTTTTTAAAAATTTGAATTTAAGACCTAAACTAAACGCTTCAAGGCACTTGAAGTTCTGTCCAACAATTTAAATTTTTTCCACAATGGCACCATGCGCTCCCCCCCCAAATTACACCAGTGTAAGCATCACACAAATAAAACTATAACGAGTGCGGATCAGCAACTGCACCCCAAGCAGAAAACGCATCACATATAACCGAGTCGCTTTGCTATCAAGTGCGATTCAAATATCTTGTTACGTCTTCGGCGCGCAATTTAATATTCAGTCGGACGTAGGACTCCAAATCCGCGATCGTCAACCTGCGAAACCCAGCATAGGGGATTTAGAGGCGGGAGGGCTTATGTCCTCTCGCCTACCGCCGACCTAAATAAATCGTAGAACGGCCTTTGTTAATTCCTAAAAACGTAGGGAATTTCAAGCACAGCAGTGTTTATGCATATTTGGACACATTTAGGCCCGGAAATCCATTTTTCACAAACTTCACACATCTTTGATTTTTGAACAGCTTCATCGTGATATACATTGAAAACGCTATTTTTATTAAAAATAAAAGTAACCGCGGTGCCAATAATTAGGCTCATTCTGCTCCTCTGCTTTTTAAGATTCTGTTTACACCACTGGATGCTAACATTATACCCACTGGGTGATCGCCCCTCGATTAACATCGCGGCAAAATCATTATATTCTACCGTAGCCTATTCTTTGAGTTCACATGATCTGATTATCAAGCGCGCGATGAGGAAATGAGGAGTGTTTCATCAACAAAGCTATCACCGAACAGCATTTTATCAAGTATGAGCCACAGATGGATCACGCCGCCAAAGCGTGGTCCATCTGTGGCTCATGCTCGACAAAATAAAATTTCCGATTCGTATTAACCAAAAGTATCTCCCACCAAACATGGACCAGCGATGATACGCGTTTAATAGTCTAACCGTACTTTGAAAGATTATAATTGTAACAAAACGGTTCTGCATTGACGCAAACCAGGTAATAATATATTCATCCAAATATATAACCAAAATTCCATTTAACTCCCCCCCCCAAGAAAATATCATGATTAGCTTCATCATTCAAGCAACATTTGCTGTAATTATTTTGACTTTTTTCATTAAAATTCACTGGTCGGGAGCGATTGCCTAAAAGTTATATAAGATCCCACGCACTTTAATCTTGTCTGAAGAATTCAGACTATGTTCTAACGAAATCTCACAATAAATTTACATATCTGTGGAATGACAACATGATATTTTTGTTTTTTTAAAAAAATCAAAATAAATTTTGCTGTATTTTTCCAAAAAACATTTTCTCCGATTCTGCATGATATAATAGATATGTATTATGTCCGCCCCAAGCTTGATACCATAATAGTATCTAATCAAGGAAGTGCTTTAATAACGTAAACCATTTCACCACATATTTATTGTTTAATGAGGTCGATTTTGTTTGGCTCAGAACAAAAATGTCGAATTTGCGTCAAAGTTTGGAAAACCAATAAATAGAAAATCACCACGCAATTACGTGCCAATTTTTATTTTTCATTAAAAATCCACCCTGAGCAAGGTCGCAAACTCCACGCAAAAAACCTTAATAAGCACTATTTTTTTCTGTTTAATGAGCTCGATTTTGACTCAAATTTGATTTGATTTGCGTCAAAGTGTTTTTTGTGGGCGAGACATAATCACTGCATAGTGCGTCTTATTATTATTATTTTTTTTGTTCACTGGTGATTCGCTCCAACCAAGCACGAACGCATGCAATAGCGTATTTCAAACTTTAAAAAGAGGGCGGGGAGGAGGGATAAATTGAGATGTAATAATCAGTGCCGCAGGGGTAATTTTTATGTCGAAGACGCGGAAGTTTTTTAAAAATTTTGATTTTGAGTCCTAAAATTGTCTATAGATTTCAAGACCATAAATAGACCGACGCTTCAAGGCACTTAAAGTGTAAGCATTACACAAAAACGGCTAAGGGGTCATATTGTGGGTGTGATGACTAAGTCATTAAACATGTTGGCATCGTAGGCTGAAGATCTAGGGTTCGAGTCCCGTCAAGTCCGGTTCGTTAATCCACTCATACTACTCAGTCCACGGTGTAATAACTTGGGTAGGCCGAGCCGAATAGGAAAAGAACATATCTTTCCAGCAATTTTAACCCTGCCCATCTAAGTGGGCCGCTGGTACAGGGCCTTGGCCAGGGTTATCCACTCCAAGAAGTGGCTATAAATATATATAACTGAGTCACTATAGTAGAGTGCAATGTGTGATATCTGCTCCACTTTTCCACCGTTTCTTGAAAAATACAGAAAATAAGTTTGAGCCAATTCTGGAAATTGCACATACACGCTGGGTATAGACAATATTC
This sequence comes from Styela plicata, assembly GCA_963675895.2. Classification (NCBI taxonomy): domain Eukaryota; kingdom Metazoa; phylum Chordata; class Ascidiacea; order Stolidobranchia; family Styelidae; genus Styela; species Styela plicata. The sequence continues at coordinate 1,670,405 of OZ023145.1, read as the reverse complement.
CAAATGTCGTATATGAAGAAGTGGTAGATAGTTTCACCACCGCCCAAGGCAGATACCACTCACTGCACTTTACCACGACGATTCAGTTCCGTTTGGGGTGTTTTCCGTCTAGAGTGCAGTTGCTGGCACTACATCTCTTTGCTATTAAGTGGCCGTTAGTTCTTTGTTCCCTTATAATAAAATTTCTGAATACATGAATCTCCCGTAGGCGCGTGAAAAATTATTTTGTATTATTATTTTAAGCTTTTTATTGGAAAAATTCCTCGTCCAACAAAATCCATGAATCTATAGTGATTTCAAATATCTTGTTACGTTCTTGATGTGCATTTCTACATTGAGAATAAATTTTTTTCACCAAAATATTAAAATTTTAAAGCGTTTTAGCGCCCGTGCGGGAATTCGGCATCACTGTTTCATGACTCAAAAATATGGAATCTACTCCCCGAATTTTCTCACCATCAACAAAAACTCATACACAAGTTTGTACACTCATTTCAAAATGTATTAGACAAAAAAATAAAACATAGCTATATTAACAATATTACAATAAGTGAAATATTTTTATTCTTATTGTGATTTTCTTAAAACAGTGGGAAAAGGACTGCAGAAGAAAAATTATGCAATACATACGCACATAGGGTCGGGTAAACCGAATCATTTAGAATTCAAACCTGGTTCGGATATTTTTTCCGAATCGAATCAAATCAATAATTCTATATAATTATCAAATATTCCAGTTTTCCCGTACAAAATTTTCCCGTTCAAAATATCTCCATCATGTTACTGATCAGAAAATTATTATATTTACGGATAAACTCGATTTTGGTCACATTAGCGTCATCATTTTGTTGTTAAAAATGAAAAAGTCCACTTCGTTGACAAGTTTTTGTTCCTATGAACCATTCACGATTAATTCGAATAATTTGTGCTTCGAATCACCGAATCAAATTGCCCAACCCTACACACACACACACACACACATTTCCACCGCACACTCTCCTTGTATGTACACAGAACTCCAAACAAACTACATACACACACACACGCTCATTGTATGTACACAGAACTCCAAACCATCAACACACACACACACACACACACACACACATTTTCATTGCACGTCACACGGCGTGTGCGCACAAAACTTCAAACATTTTGCACACACACACACACACACACATTTTTCACTTCACACTCTCGTTATGTGAGGAAGAAATTTTCAACAAACCACTCAATGCATATCAAAATTTTATGAGCATAGGTCTTCAAATCGTCCTCACACAAACACATTCTCCACACAACATCACACGCTGTATAAGCAGAGTACCCCGTAAAGCTTGAGTGTTGGGTCCCTGTTTTTCATCCCATCTTTGCCGCTCTCATGAACAGATACGTTCACGTAAACGTTCGTATATCCAGTATTTCCAAAAGGTCTATTGCTCGCATGCCACCATTTCACGAATGCGTCATAAGGCGTCCATAATCCTGTCTGTAAAGGTAAGGACAATTGTATTTCGTGTTACCAACGGTCCTGTCCTTAGGGATAGGCACTCAGTTTTACCCTGCGGGAGAAGAAAGCCGAGAATACGGCTTAACCACATGACTAATCACGATTTCTCGTGCAGAACCAGTTCCGAAACATAGTAAATATATTTGGCTTAACATACTTCTCATTTTTCTTGTGCGAAGACCTGATTGGTGGAGGAAGTCGTAAGCGGTGCTTACGTGAACCAGCGAGTCAGCCAACTAACGGCCACTTCATAGCAAGGGAGCTATTACGGGATGTGGAACCAGAAACTGTTCTCCAGGCGGAGAACATCCTAAATGGAACTGAACCGCCATCGCAAAGTGTAGTGAGTGGTATTTGCCCCGTGCAATGGCAAGACCATCTACCACTTCTTTGTTTATTATTACGACACGCAAAAATATTAAAACCTTGTTGCGTCGCGTATGTGAAGTTCCGTCGTTGTCAGACCTTGAAAACGAACATTTTAAAATTTTTTGGTACTTGGTGACTTTTTATGGTAACTTTTTGCCAATTATTGTGCCCAGATGTCAGATCACTACACAGCTATTTCGTTATTTACGTTATCCGTTTCCAGCGTTGCTCGAATTTGAACAACAATTGGGTTTTGTTAACTGATATAGTATTGTAAGCCGGTCGGGAATCAATTTTTTAAATAGAATCATATTCCATTAGATTTGATTCGTAACTTCTGGGGAATAATTGACATTCTGCCGGCCTGGCCCGACCCTGAACTCACCGTGGGATGAACTCTCAATCCAGTCCAAAACGCCATTGACTCTCTTGATAGAGTCCATGTCGATGGTATTTTACTTCGCAGATACGTAACGATTTCTCTGTACGCGTCCTCATCCGGTATGATCGCTACAGTGGATCCGTTAGATCTGCAGATTTCCTCAGCAATATAATAGGTTGTATTTGGGTGGAGACGATGCCCATCCTTCCTAGCTCTGACATTAGCCCAGTAGCAAGTGTCGCCTATTCTCAATTCACATTCTGAAATGAGATTTTTTTCTATCAAAATTCGCTCAGAGCGAGGCTACAAAAGACACATATCATATTTGAAAAGTCCCTTGAAAGCATTAAAGTGCAAATAGCTACATGGGATAAAGAAAAGGAAACTAAGGGACCCTAACAGACGTCTATTGACGCGAATTAATGTCTATTGAAGCCATGCAGGACCAGGAAAGCAGTGGGGAGGCAAGGAATTCCGAAGGTTTAAGTTGCTTGGAAAATATCCCTTGTATAGATAGGAAGTCTGGTTATCTCACTGGAAGGAAGTCTGGTTATCTCACTTGCTCTCCTCCTTGAAAATATGGGAAATGCGAAAGTAAATGCGCGAACAGAAGTTTCAATAGATCTTGAGGCAAAGAAAAGGATGAGAGTGAAAAGCAATAATCGCCTTTGGTTCAGGTTGTAACGACTAGTGATTGAAATATAGTTTTAGTTCTAAATCTAGTTCTGAAATAAGCGCATTTACCACAGAACTGGGTGAAGTATTACTAGGTAACCTAGTTTAATACTGGACAAACTTGGTAATTGTAATTTGGTTTGGAAAGCATTTTTAATAGATTTGAATGTTGAAGTCTTCGTACTGGGAATTTGATTTAACTGTTTTTTTTTTTTAAACTCGGTCCTAAAGTGAAAAAAATTCAATAGAATTACTTATTTTACATAGTTAATTTACTAGGTGAACTTGCCTCTGTTGTGAAAATCAAATCATTTACAGTTTAAAGCCTATTTTCAATTCAAACTACTTGTCTAAGAGCAACAATTTTCATATTTTAAAGACAAAATATAATCGATTTTGGTCAAATTTGACCGAAATCGATTATATTTGGCCGTTAAAAATGAAAATTCTAGTTTATTAAGCAAGTTTTTGTTCCTAGGAACGAATCACGATTGATTCGAATGATTGTGCTTCGAATTGATTCGAATCACCGAATCTAATTGCCCAGCCCTACTTACCAGCGACTGATCGTTGCTTTGTTGCTGAACGCGCGTGAGATTGGTCACCACGCTGAAAGAGAGACGATATTGTGACGTCAGCATCGGTATTGTGTCGTAACAATGCTTCTAATTTATCAGTCAGCTGCTGTCGCAGATCTGTACGTATCAATATTGAAGTTTGTATGAAATCATAAAATAGCGCAATTCTGGGTCGCGTGTCAGCCAGAGGATCTTGATCTAAACAAGTATGGGTCACTGATGGATCGCGCCAACGGGGGCAGATATCACTATCTACACTATACTAATGCGTTTTTTTATTATTAGTACGGAATTTTCACCGCATAGAGTGCAGTCGCTGGCTAAGGATGGGAAATTCAATCCGACAACCCTATTTGATGAAGTCAATAAGAACCAAACTATTAATACTTTATTTGGAATCTCCGGATAGACAAATTCTGGACTCCCTCCACACAATCGGAAATTATTTCAAAATTGTGCACCACAGACTAGGATGAGCAAAACCGAATCATTTGGAATTCGAATCTGATTCGGATAATTTTTTCGAATCGGATCGAATCACTAATTCCATGTAAATAACCAATATTCCATTTCTAGTATTAAAACTTGTCTCCATTGTGGAAATTTAAGACATTTATAGTTTACAGTGTATATTTTTAATTCACACTCCATCTAAGAGCAACAATTTTCATATTTTAACGACAAAATACAATCGTTTTTGGTCAAATTTGACCAAAAGCGATTGCATTTTATCGTTAAAAATGAAATTCCACTTCATTTGGCAAAATTTCTGTTCCTATGAGCGGTGATTGATTCGAATAAATTGTTCTTGAAATCGATTCGAATTATCGAATCGAACTGCCCAGCCCTACCACAGACTGACCTCGTCTCATCGACCCGATCTACCAGTGACTCATACTTAACAGATAGATGTTTCGAAAAACCGAATTATTTGAAATTCGAATATGATTCGAATATTTTTTTCGTATCAGGTCGAATCTTCAATTCTATGTATATAGCCAAATAATCCATTTTTACTATAACAAGTGTGAAAATTAATAAAAATATAATTACGAATTACTAATATTAGTATAAGCAGGCTCGAAGGGGATGTATTACCAATTCACACTACATGTATAAGAGCGAAAATTTGAATTTAGGAGAGAATATCATTTTATCCTGCGGGAGAAGAAAGCCGGGAATATAGCTTAACCATATGGCCATATCTCTCGTGCAGATAACAGTTAAGAATCGGGGTGAAGGTTGGTTTTTGATTCTCATTTTTCCTGTGCATGGACCTAGTTGGTGGACGAAGACGTAAGTGGCGCTAACGTGAACCAACGTGCACCGGCGAGGCGTACAGCAGACCTCTTGCATATAATCATCATCCCTCACGGGACTCGAACCCGTGGGACCTTGGTAATTCTGTTCAAAACATAGATAGGATAGGATATCATTTTTATCCTGCGAGAGAGGAAAGCCGAGGATACCGCTCAATCATACGGCGAACCACGACCTCCAGAACGTTTTACGGGGTTAAGATAACCGGGCACCCCATTTTTTCCTGTGCATGGACCTGGTTGACAAGACAAGATATAAATGTTACGTACCTTCCTCACTGACGGCCTGAAAAAAGGTTAAAAAGGTTCATCGATTTTTTGCAGTAAATATTTTTGAGTGGTTTAACCCGACAAACAAACTTATTTAGGAAAAAGTTGAATAGTTGGTAGGAGTCGCAAAAATCAAATTCTCTTTGATTTCGGAATTAAACCGAATAAAATTCGTGAACCACATCGAATATTCGATTATAAACAAACGAAAACGTATTTTTTTAAAAATTGTAAAATATATATATATATTTTTTTAATTTATTTATACATTTTTGATTTTGTTCGATTTCGAATCGCTGGATTAGAATATTTTACGAATTCCTGAATCTCGAATCGGATAATTTGGATTGCTTTAAAACCACAAAACTAGTAAAGTTGTCTTACCATACACTGTGTTGCGTTTTGGTATCAAACAATAACGTCTGCATTGCTTTGTGTTAATTGTATCCAAAAGCCTACGGTTGTATTCAAAAATGTACACAAACACATGAGGAGCATAGCGCTATAGCGACAGCGTAAAACGCAACGTTGAAATAAAACAAACCTAGAAAAAACGCAACCTACGCAAACGAGAGTATAACCAACCAACATAGCGATAATCCAAGTATATTCCAAGTTTTCACATAGCGACAATACAACTTTCTTTCGACTTCTCAGTGCAAATAATAATAAACACAGAACAAAAATGAAAACCCAGGAAGGAAAGCAAAATCTAGAAATCCAGTAGGAGATTTTCAGCCCACATCAGCCCTTTTATTAGACAGGCATCCGATGAATCATCCATGACAAAATAAAATTTCTGATTGGGATTGGATTAAATTCCATTTTTATTCTGCTGGAGAGGTAAGCCGACGATACATAAACCAACTTCGTTTCCCACATCGGTTTTAGTTCGGTTAAAAAATTGCAAAATGTTATTTTATGTTAAAATGTGTTTTCCTTGGCCTAAGATAATGAGGCACTTTTAAAAGGTTGACGTATGTATGAGTAATGCTTGTATTTTATTGAGCATCATTCTAAGCGAAACCGGAACAGAAAGTTGGTTCGATAGTTTTTCAAAAAAGATTCCATTGGGAAAACAGAGTCATTGATAATGACGCTTGAATAATGATATTTAATAGATCTCTTATCAGTTAAAGTTGCAAGCCCAGCATCGTCAGGCTCGTACATTTGTGATGTCCGTGGATGTATTGTGTGTTAACAATACACGTGAAGTTGTCTTACCGATGCGTTGCATTACGTTTTGGGTAACAAAATAAAAACTACACGCCTGTATTGCTTTGTGTTAATCTCATTCACATGCCTACAAAGCACAAAGGCAAAAAATCAAACGAGCACCCTGCGCAACGCAAACATGCAGTGCGACCTAACAGCTATGTAACAAAGTGCCTTGTTGGAGGGGTCGCTCGGTGATAGAGTGGTTGAAATATCGAACCAACAGCCTTTCTGACAATGTCAATCAGAGAAATTCATTTTTTTCAAGCAAGAGCCACAGATGGACCACGCCGCTGAGGAGCTTTTCACCAGTGACCCTTCGACCTGTTTCGGGAAATAAAATCTCTAATGGAATACGATCGTGAACGACTGAGCCAACCAGACAGGCACTACTTTGTTCTGGTTCGGTGCTTGACCGTTCCACCACGGAGCGTGCCTCCAGAAAAAAGAAAGAGGATGCACTACACGTTTGCGTAGGTTGCGTTTTTTCTAGGTTTATTTTATTTCACGCTCGCGCTTTACGTTATCGCAATGGTCTGCAGGCATTTCCTTACGTTTTCCAATGACACAGAACGGTTCGCTATGAAAGCTAACGACGAGTGCTCGTTTCGTTTTTTTCATTTGTGCTTTGTGCGCATGTGAACACGATTAATCCAAATCGATTCAGGCGTATATTGTTGTTTTTTATTTTGTTACCAGAAACGTAATCCGATGCATCGGTAAAACAACTTCACGTGTATTGTGGCCTTAACACGCAATATATGCAAATCCCTGCCTATCAGCATTGGGTTCGGTATGAGTCATAACAAATATTTAAAAAAAAACTGATCATACGTATTTAAAAACAGAAACACTCACTGTGATTGTGATCTCTTCCTCAGGATGGGTTGCCAGAGAACTTGATGCCATTTCCACTTGGATATCCAGCGAGATATCGACTGGAAAGGACAAAAGCAGGTCAGGGCATCACCACAAGGACATGGGCAAAAGCATCATTCAAAACCGAATGAAAATTCGAATCTGGTTCGAATAACTTTATCGAATCGGATCGATTTACTAATTTTACTCAGAATACAAATATACCGCTTTTACCATTGTAATACACTCCCTTTGTCAAAAAATCTATACCTGCGAATTCACTAATATTTATACTAAACAAACTATTTGAGGCAAAGCGGGCGTGGCCGCGATGTGGCATGTTGGGGTTGAAGATCCTGGGTTCGAGTCCCGGCGAGTCCGGCTCATTAATTCATCCCCTCCACTCAACCAAGGGTGTAATAACTTGTGTGTAATATCTTTCCAGCAAATCTAACCCTGCCCGTTTATAAGTGGCCGCTAGCTCAGGGTCATAGTAAAACCATCTACCAACACTTAGTTTCCTTACAGTCCTTCTTACGACACGCAGGAAATATTTTAGTACGATACTGAAAGACGGCTGGTCCCGAAATGCTAAATATTGTGTGTTTGTGGGGGGGGGGGGGCTTGGGGTCCGTGCCCTCTAAATTAGTCAAAATTATCATAAAATTTTCGCGCGTTTCCCGTTTTTCTGCATTTTACCAATAAAATATATCATTAGATTCAGCTAAAAATTTATATTTTCTAAAATGACTCTCGAATATCGTTTGCACCTCGGTAATTACCCTGGACGATAATAATTATACCTAAACCCTCTACGCATTGATTATTGAAAAAACTCCACCATTGTCAAACAAACCGAACTATAAAATTATCCAATCAAGCTCACTTGAACTCACAACCGTTATTCCGATGCTCAAAAGAATCGTCAACAACGAAGAAGACATCTCGTATGATCAGAAACAAAATTACGGATCAAAACTTCGACTTGATTTATAAATAAATGACAGATATTGTTAGTTTATTTTCTAAACAAGAATTATCGCGAATATTTTAGAAATTTTCTAAATAGCGCCTTCGGCGCATATCTTTTGTTTTAGTTTTATACAAATAAATTGAATCTGAATTTTCGCACCTCCAAATTTTATTGATCATCCTATCTACTCTGCTCAAAATCCTGGACCCGCTCCAGTACTAAATAAACAAGCAACGTGCACTCTAACTAAACCATCACGGTAACGTGCAGTAAAGTGACATCTGCCCTGGGCGATACTAAAGCCATCTGCTACTTCTTAAATTTTCTGGGTACCTTTAACATATAACATGTACACAATCACTACAAATGTCCGTGCCTAACGTTTGTTGGGTATAAGCCCCCGATAGATTCACGTAGAGGCCATAGCAAATAACTCGTGTGGGGATGAACATGTTGACATCGCAGGTTGAATATCTCGGGTCCGAGTCCGGCTTGTTAATCCATGCCCAATACTCAACTCGGGTAGGCTAAGCCGAACAGGAAAATATAATATCTTTCCAGCAATTTTAATCACGGTTAGCTCAATCGGTAAAGGGTTGTGAACACGCTTCGAGCTACGCATCTCTAATCGTCATGGCGCTGGTTGGAACCCCGTGGGGGATGATGATTATATGCAAGAGGTTTGCTAGACGCCCCGCCCGTGCACGGTGGTTCACGTAAGCGCTGCCTACGGCCTCCTCCACCAGGTTTATGCACAGGAGAAATGAGATAATCCAAAAAAAGACAATATGGTTAAGCTGTACTCTCGGCTTTCCCCTACCACAGGATAAAAATTCCTATCCTAAGTGACCGCTAGTACGGGGCCTTGTTCAGGGTGTTCCACTCCAACTGGCTATATAAAAAAGCTCGAAAAATCATAATAAAAAGTCCCATTAGAATTGTCACTTTTTGTTTCTAAATTTAGCATAACCTGAGTCAGCCATGCAGATTCCTCGAATTTAATTCCGAAAACATTATTTACCGTCGTCAAAATTTTAATAATTTTTGTTTAAAACACGACCGATGGTGCTATCATACAAGGAATCTAATATAACAAATCATTTTATCACCGGGCCAAATTAGATAGTACCATAGATTTGACAAAAGCCAAAGGGACATTCTATTTTCTCAAGCATGGGCCACAGATGGATCGCGCCTCGGCGGCGCGATCCATCAGTGACCCATGCTTGACGAAGTGAGGGTTGTGCAACAATGCTTTTTTTGTCTGGGAGGAAGTCCTCTACTGACGCAGGGTTCGTCTATGCGCTATATCACGCGGTTGTTTTTATAAATCGGTTTTGATGCTCGAAAATGTTATTTTATGTTAAAATGTGTTTTCCGTGGGCTGGGATAATGAGGTACTTTTAAACGGTTGACGTATGTATGCGTGATGCTTGTATTTCATCAAACGTTATTCTAAGCGAGACCGGAAGCAGCCCATAGACAATAGACGACCATTATGAAAAAGAGTTGCACAAAGTGTAACATCAGTAACCGCGCCTAAACACGTGCCTTGTAGCCCCTTCACTTCGAGTCCCAAGTCAAGTCCGAAGAACACAGAAGTCGCGAGTCAAGTCCAAGTCTTATCCAATTTTAAATTTAAATCTCGAGTCAAGTCGAGTCAATAGAATAGGATATCATTTTTTTCCTGCGGGAGAGGAAAGCCGAATATACAGCTTAATCATATGGCGAACCACGACCTCTCGTGCATATACCAGTCCCGAATCGGGAAGAACACAGGAGTCGCGAGTTGAGTCCAAGTCTTATCCAATTTTTAATTCTCGAGTCACTGTACTTTCAAGCCGCAAGTCAATTCGATGATGCATTTACGAGTCGCAAGTCGAGTTTCTCAATGCATTCAACAACAATGACAGATTAGCTTGCCGTTTCTCACTCTATAAGTATACACTCTAAAACTCCATCATAGGATAGACGAACACGGATTTCACAGCAGGGCGCATTGCAAAAAAGTTTTCAAAATTTTAATTTTTAATGCGAACAAGGGATTTTTCCGAAGACCCGGGCTAAATCAATCCTAGAGTCAAGTCACATTTGCATTTTGTCAAGTCAAATTATTTTGCTAAGACAATTCGAGGTGAGTCAAGTCATTGAAAAAGATGACTCGTGCGGAGTCATTTACTAGAGTCTCACGAACTCTGGTGCCCCGTTAGCTCAATCAGATAAATCATTTGAAATACTCTTCGAGCATCGGGTCTTTAATCATCAAGACGCATGTTCAAATCCTCGTGTCGGATGATCAATATCGACTCCTCCGAGAGGATCACTCTGATGTAGGACCTTTATCTGCTGCCACTTATAGACGAATAAAGCTGGAGTTGTTAAAAAGATATGATCTTTCTGGTTATGCTTAGCCACCTGAGTTCTTACACCCTGGGTTCCGGAATTAACAAGCCGGACTCGAACCCAAGATCTTCAGCGTGCGATTCCAACATAAGCAGTAGGCCATCGCACCTGTGAGAGTGTCGATTAACCCCTAACTGGCGCATTGTTGGTCCAAGTGCTGAAAGTGAATTTGAATTAAAAAGGTGCCGCTGGTCACAGCCCAGTTAGTTTAATCTGTAGAGTATACACTTCCGGGCTAAGCCTCTCTGATTCGCCCCAGACTTTGAATTGGTATCTGCAACAGAGATCTAGGTTCGCTATATTCTCCAGTTTCCTCCTGGAATCCTATTCCTAACAGTTCTAGAGTGGGTCATCAAGGCCCTGTAACAGCAGCCACTTTTAGACGGACAGGATTACAATTGCTCGAAAGATATGATCTTTTCTTGTTTGGCTTAGCCTACCCAAGTTATTACACCCTGGGTTGAGTGGTGGGCATGGATTAATGAGCCGGACTCGCCGGGACTTGAACCCATGACCTTCAACGTGCGATGCCAACATGTTTGACCACTAGGCCATATTGTTTCCCCATCGACAAATATTAAACCATATTTTGCACCAAACCATGTATTACTACGGCTTCACCCAAAAAACATAGCAAAAAGTATCACAGATGAAAAATATCACAAATAATGCAGGGATGCAACGTATTCACAAAAGCGACATTCAATCAGAAGTCGAATCAAAATATCGAATAAGGTAGAAATTAGTTTGCTAGCGTCTTTGTCAAAAAAATTCACTATAAGCTTGCACAGCGAAGGCGCATGGAATTTTTGATAATACAATTTTCCGTGATATATTACTATACAAAATCCAAATTTTAGATGAAGGACCGTCCCCATATTTTAAACTTGGGGGAAAAGTTTGACTGTTCTGTTGCCAGAAATATTCTATCATATTCCGAGTCTCGTTGCATCCCTTGAAAACATAATGAAGTGCAATTGATATTCTCAGCTTCACAAAAAAAAGAAGAAAAAGCGGTTCTGTGATATCAAAACAAATTTGACAAAACTTTTCTTAAAACTGCTGTCAAATAATGATACCAAAGCACTGAAATGAATATTTGAATCACCCAAACCTTTAATCGGAGAAAGAAGTCAGAGCATAGAAAGATAGTACATGTTGATTTAAACATTGTAAACCACAACATCCTTTGGGTCACCGATGGATCGCGCCAGCGAGGAGCACACATGTGCTTTGTTAAGTATGGGTCACTGATGGATCGTGTCGATGATACACATGCTTCGTTAAGTATTGGTCACTGATGGATTGCGCTGACGAGGAGTACACATGCTTCGTTAAGTATGGGTCACTGATGGATTGCGCTGACCAGGAGTACACATGTTTTGTTAAGTATGAGTCACTGATGGATCGCGCCAGCGAGGAGCACACATGTGCTTCGTTAAGTATGGGTCACTGATGGATTGTGCCGACAAGGAGTACACATGTTTTGTTAAGTATGAGTCACTGATGGATCGCGCCAGCGAGGAGCACACATGTGCTTCGTTAAGTATGGGTCACTGATGGATCGTGCCGACAAGGAGTACACATGTTTTGTTGAGTATGAGTCACTGATGATTCGCTCCAGGTTCCAGGAGAGAACGCAAATGCTTCGTTAAGTATCGGTCACTGATGGATCGTGTCGATGAGACACGGTCCATCTGTGGCTCATGCTTAATGAAATAAAATTAGGCCATTTGGGTATTGCTGAATTGAATTTGAATTATCAGAAACTTTAATGGGAGAAAGAAGCCAGAGCATAGAACATACATGTAGATTTAAACATTGTACCCAATTGAAAAATTTTTATCGCGACATCTCCTGATAATAGGGGCGCCACCAGATGAATACACATGCTTTAATAAGTATGGGTCACTGATGGATGCACCAGTGATGAGCACACATGTGCTTTGTTAAGTATGGGTCACTGATGGATTGCGCTGACGAGGAGTACACATGTTTTGTTAAGTATAGGCCACTGATGAATCGCTCCAGGCTCCAGGAGAGAACGCACATGCTTCATTAAGTATGTGTCACTGATGGATCGTGTCGATGAGACACGGTCCATCTGTGGCTCATGCTTAACAAAATAAAATTAGTCATTGTGTATTGCTGCCTACTGGCGGAACTTTACCAAAAATGCCTTTATTGAAATTCACTGAGCAAAGCCGGAAGCAGTGCCTGAAAGGAACTAACTAACAGCCATTTAATAGCAAGGAGCTAATATAAGACGTAGGTAGTAACAGCAACTGTGCTTTAATCATAAGCAGAGAAATAGTACTAAAAAAATTAAACTGAATGCAGGGGTGGCCAAATCCGAATATTTCCAGAGCATTGAAAATGAGTTTGAAACTCGAATATAAAAGTGGTATTCTTGGACGTAGTAGTCAATTATTTCAAAGCATATAAAAATACTCAGATACGGATAAATTTAAAACGAACTTAGCAATAATAGACTTGATAAAAAATTTAGGAGAAGTATACAGAAAATATTTCACTCGAACTGAGGCTGAAAACAAATCGAAAACATCACAAAATAACTGATATGAACAGGGATGGGTATTTCAGAACGTCTGTTGAAATCGGAATCAAATTAAATATCAGAATAAACAGCCAAAAATTGTTCTAGAAAATTTTTAATCATATCAACATTTGCGTATATTTTCTGAAATAACATACTTTTTTGAATCTGTTGATTTGGGAACTCTGGGTTGACAAATCGAATATTCTGGACAGCTTTAAGCTATTTAAGAATTAGGAATAGTGACCCAAATCCACTATATACATAGAATAAGGTCTCAACATTTCAGATAAGCAAAATCGCTGATACACCGGTATATTTTATTTTATTGAAATTCACTCTAGAGCCGGGCTGAGGCTGATATCAGTGCCTGAAACTAACAGCCACTTGAATGCCAAAAAGCTACACAAGAATAAGTTACAGCAACTGCACCCAAGCGGAAAATATCCCACAGATAACTTAACTACCACGGTAAAGTGCAGTGAGTGGTATCTGCCCTAGGGAATTTAGAATACCTATTAAACCGAAACTGCAAGGAAAATCAGCTCAGGATTGGCTTCAAATGAAACTTTCCCTGTATTTTCCAAATCTAACCAGAGTTGGAAAGAAAAGATTCCTCATCTAAACGATTCGGTTCAGAGTTTGAATTTCAGATTGATATTCCCTGACTTTGGATATTCACCCAGGGCTGATACCACTCCTTGCACTTTACCGTGGTGGTTCAGTTTCGTTTGGGATGTTTTCAGCTTAGACTGCAGTTGCTGGTACTACATCTTTTAGTAGCTCTTTGCTAATAAGTGGCCGTTAGTTCCTTCCTTTCAGGCAATGCTTCAGGTCTTGTTCACAGAGTGAATTTCAATAAAAAAAAAAAAAATTCAACTCTTTAATATTATTTAAATGTTATCAAATATGGTTCGATATATCCGGCTATGTCACGGGTGGTAGGAGACATGATTCGATAAATTTGCTAATAATTAGGCAAGAGCGACTATTTTGATTGAATAACGAAATTATCCTAAAGTAATGAAACTAATAAAACCATACCCTGGTAAAAAATTATATATATATAAATGTACCGAATGCGCTAATGAAAGGACACCAATGTTTATTTAAGCCACCAGGATGATTCTTAAAAGCGAAGCATAGTGTAAAACAAAATTTTTATTTCATCTTTGAAATTCACTTTCAAGTAAGGCAAGGCGAAATTGATATCAAAACATCTTTATAGGACAGGATTTCATTCTGATTCTACAGGAGGGGGAAGCTGATAATACAGCTTAACCATATGGCGAACCACAACCTCTCATGTAGATATCAGTTCCAAGTCCGGGATGAGGTTTTGCTAGTCTTCAATTTATTTTCCTTGTACATTAACATGGTTGGTGAACTATATATGGGGTTTAGAGAATAGTCCTAACTTATTTCCTGCATGTCGTAAGAGGCGACTAAAAGGAAGCAAAGAAGTGGTAGATGGTTCTACCATCGCCCAGGGCAGATACCACTCACTGCACTTTCCCATGGTGGTTCAGTTCTGTTTGGGATGTTTTCCGCTTAAGTTGCAGTTGCTGGTACTATATCTTTGTAGTAGCTCTTTGCTATTACGTGGCCGTTAGTTGGTTCGCTTTAGGCACTGCTTCCAGCCTTGCACAGAGTGAATTTCAAAAAAAAAATGTTATGTGAACCACCACGGCGAGGTGTCGAGGTGACGATATAACCACCTTCTTGAGGCATTAGTGATGCGTATCAGTCACATGATCAGTCCAACTTTGAGACACCAAGTAACCAATGGGCATCCATACGGGTGCCTGGATAGCTCAATCAGTAGGTAAAAGCGTGGGGAATAAGCTTCAAGCTACTCATGTCTTTTCAACCCGACATTGGTTCGAATCCTGGGGCGGATGAATATACGTGGGAGATCGGCCTGTGTCTCGCCGATGCACGGTGGTTCACGTAAGCACTACTTACGGCTTCCTCCAGCAACCAGATCCGTGCACAGTAAAATCGAAACTACGATAATCCAAAAAAAAAACGTCACCCAGATTCGAAACTGATGTCTGCACGATAAGTAGTGGTTCAACATATGATCCAGTCACACACACTTCGCATGTAAAATATGCACAAATGATGATATGAAAACAACGTCTTGTCGATATATCAGCAGACACTGCACAGACATATTAGGACAAAGCTGATAATAATTAGAATTTATGTTCCATAGTTAAGTGCAATAAATCAACGCCTGGATTGAACTGAAACATTAATTGGGATATTAAACTTGGCAATTTTATCAGGCGGAATATACGAACACAAGAGATACGATGTCAGACATAAAATTAGGACGTAAAGATCGATGCAAGATTTGAGACAATTTATACACAGATATACAAGGCTCTTAGTGATTTACTTTGTCGGGTTAACGTCGGACAAACTATTTATCCTTCTTTGATGCCTTTGTGAGAGTGGATCTGTATGCTTTACGTAAGGATCCCATGGAGAGAATATAAACCAACTAGACAAGAGGTTCAAGAGCTTTTCCACACACGTACATAAATTTATTTCTGTGACTGAAACATTACAGAGATAAATTTGTGTGAGTGTGTAAGAAGACTTCCGATGCTCTTAATGTTGTCGCTAACACTGAATTTTTTTACATTTTTAAATCAAATTTCATCCCAATCAGCGCTGTTCCGCTAAATAGTGCACAAAATCTAGACGTAAGCGCAAATTTGCGACGATTTTTAAAACCCTTCATTTTTACGCAATTTGAGAACTCAATTTGAAACAATTTTCAGCATTTTTCTTTGCATAATATATTCACTCAAGATTTTACCTACACTTATTGGTTATTTGACTGGTAAGCACACAAAATCTGTAAATATGAGCAAATTCATATAGCACCCACAAGGGTGGCAAAATTTTCGTTTTCTTGAGGTATGTTTTCTCCGGGTGTTCGAAATATTCATGATTTTCTCCGAAAGGACAAAATAGGTTCAAAATCATCAATACTGCTATTTCATAGCAGTATTGATGATTTGAAACCTTTTTGTACAGTTTGGTTGCTACCGATACTCAAAAAAAGACATTAAAATCTTCTAGATACAGATATATCATGAAATATTTGCTAAATTTTCTTCTGATGGAACCTATTTCATTCAGGTGTATGAGTAGCAGAATAGCTGACATTTTGCCATTTGCTAAGCCTTAACCCTTTGCAACAATAATTCATAAAGAAAACGGATAAAACAAAATTATAATTTCAGCCCTGCTGCAACATCTATAAAGCATTTCCTATAAAATCATCCGCATCAAAAAATAGTTCATTTTGCGCTCTGCTGGAAAAATTCAGCCAAGCATAGCTTCAAAATCTGGCATTTGCAACTCTAATCACAGCTTTCAAGGTCATTGACCCCTTGTAACAGTGGTGTGACCTCGAGTCATTAACCTACAGCAACATAAACACGATCACTGACCAGAAGTAACCTCCATATCAAGTTCTCACAGTCAAGAGCAAATCTAAGTCTTTCTAAGTTGCATCATCAAGTCACTGACCAAAGGCATAACCTTGGATCAATGACTATAAGTAACCTCAATAATCATAACCCCAGGTCATTCACCTGTGGTAACCTCACTCTCTATCCCTCTCATCCATACCTTCTTCGTGGTATGATTGTGCTTTCGCATGCCGCTTCGACCGTCGAACAGACGAAGACTCTTTGTCCTGAATGCAGAAAGAAAATGATAAACTCAAGGGGTCGAAAATGATTTCACATCATTTAATAAGCACGGAAAAACAGTAGCAACATATTTCCTATCAGCTCCTTTTAGCCAATGCTTCAGGCCTTGCCCAAGAGTGAAAATTTCCATTAAAAAATTATTACAATGCCGTGAGGAAATATGAGATTGTGGCCTAACGTATTTCCTACGTGTCGTAAGACTTGACTAAAAGGAAACATAGAATCGGTAGATGGTTTTACCGTCACCAAGCGCAGATACCACTCACTACGCTTTAGCACCCTGTTTTCTGTTTAGAAGGCAGTCGCTGGAACCATATATTTCAGTAGCTCTTTGCTATTAAGTGGCCGTTAGTTTGTTCCTTTTAGACACTGCTTCAGGCCTTCATCCGAGTGAATTTCAATAAAAAAAAAAACTATTCCGCCCCTTTTGCTAGCAGAGGGGCCTCGGAAGGCCATGGACTCATCAACAACCAAAAGAATAGAGGGCAAACTGGGGCCAATACTATGTCAGTTATTTATCAGGACTCAATTTTCAGTTCACGACTCGTATACGCAGTAAGATATTAGGAACGTTTTTTTATTCTCCACAGGCACACTTCAAGAAGAATCAAGCCCCTTCGGGCCCCGTCCCCCAGTTTAAGATTGCCAGATATATATATATATAGCATTGTTCAGTTTGGACGAGAGGTTGAAGAGTCTTCCTACATACACACACAACTTCAATACTATAATGTTTCGTCTGACCAAGGCCACCCAAGCATTACTGATGTGGATCCACTTATGCAAAGGCATAGAAGAAAGATAAGTATCCAAGAATAAGAATTGTTCAGTATTATAACAAAAAGCTAACCAGTCAGCCAGTTAGTTATATTTGTTCTATTTTCAATGCAATTTTCAATTTTAACGACAAAATGCAATCGATTTTGGTCAATTACCAAATTTGTTATCAGATGCATTAATGATATTAGTCATGGCAGCGAAAGAAAGGGATTTTTGTTGGTGAAGCATTGGATATATGCCTAGTGTTCTAATTGTCCTGACGTAGGTTCGAATCCTGTGAGGGATTAGATGCAAGAGGTCTGTTAGACACCTCATCGGTGCATGGGGGTTCACATAAATACTGATTACGGCTTCCCCTACCAACCATGTCCATGCACAGAATAAAAGTGGAACATGCGAAGCCAAAAACCTTCACCCCGATTCAGAACTGGTGTCTGCACCAGAGGCCGTGGTTCACCATCTGTTTTCCATCTAAAGTTCAGTTCATCTTCTAGTAGCTCTTCGCTATAAGGTGGTTGTTAGTTGGTTCCTTTCAGGCTCTGCTTCCGACCTTGTTCAAGGGTGAATTTCAGTAAAAAAAATATATGATGAACTGTATTCTCAGATTTCCTCTGTAAAAACTGTATTGGTGAACTGTACTGAGGCATTTAAAGACAGAGTATAGAGTACTAGATTGACCAGACCTCAGGGGATTTACATAAATTATCTAACATAATTTTCCAACCTTTTTCTCCTCCATAATCCAAGCTGGGAACATGAGAGCATGAAAAATTATGATATTTTGTTTATGTGTAGCCGGAGTAGATCACCCTGATCAAGGCCGTGCAGCCACTTATAGACGGACAATGTTAGTGTTGTTGGAAAGATATGATCGTTCCTCTCCTGCTAAGCCCACCCAAGTTATCAAACCCCGGGTTGAGTGGTGGGCATGAATTAACGAGCCAGACTAACCCGAGATATTCAACACGCCCACAAAATGATATACAAGGAGACTAAATTTAACTATAGGTCCTGCAGGCTTGGGATTCAGAATCGCCACCAAAGTATTTCTTATGTGTTGCAAGAGGCAATTAGAAGGGAAGAAAAGTGGCAACCATTGCCCAGGGCAGATACCACTGCACTGTATTATATTAATTCAGCCCTTCTGAAATGTTTTCCATCCAAGTGTGTAGTTACTGGTTCCTTGTTTTGGAGCAGGTCTCTGCCACATGAAAATGGCCATTAGTTGGTTCTTACTTTGCTTGAGAGTGAATTTCATTAAAAAAACTGCATCAAAAGCGAATTATAAAATAAAAATATCCAGTCCTGTATTAAATCATTTCTGCTTAAGACACAGTTATGGTTACCAAATTCAACAAGATCTTTGAACAGCATCGCTTCCAACCTTGCTCAGAATGAATTTCAGTAAAAAATATCTGACGGTTACTTGTTTTTTCAGTCCACCCTCTGAAACCTCCTGCTTGAGTTTGGGACTCAGAGTATATCAGAATGTTTACTCTGTATTCAGACATCCAAAGAAAATAGATTCCACCAGAAGAAAATTTAGCGAATGGGCAATATATCATGATATATTTATCACTAGAAGATTTAAATGTCTCTTTTTAGAGTGTCTGGCAGCGACCAAACTACAAAAAAAGGTTCAAAACCATCAATACTGCTATGAAATAGCAGTATTGATGATTTTGAAACTTTTTTTGGTAGCCCGAAGAAAATGACAGAGGTTCCAGACACCCGAAGAAAAAACAAGATTCTGTTAGACTGGTTGAGCTGTTGGTAAAATAAAAAACAAAACCAACCTTTTTGCTGCTCTTTTTCCTTCTCTGTCTCGGCAAAGTACCGTAGCCTCTCTCGTCTCCGGACATATTGTGTTCCATATGATCAGGGATCACGGAATCATCTACTGATGTTTCTGGGGGACCTGTGCTGAATTCTATCGTCTGAGTCATTAAGGCTGGAATTAGATAATGTGTGATTCAATTTTTTTCCATATTTCAACGCAGCCGAAGGCAGTGCATAATAAGACTACTGACAGCCAATTATTTGCACAGAGCTATTGCAAAATGCAGTGCTAAGATCGTATATCATATTTATCCTGTGGGAGGGGAAAGCAGAGAATGCAGCTTATTAATATGGCAAACCACGATGTCTCGTACAGACACCAGTTCTTAATCTGGGTGAGGGTTTTTAGATTATCACATTTCTCATTTTCCTGTGCATGGACCTGGTTGGTGGAGTAGGCCGTAAGCAGTGCTTACATGAACCACCGTGCACCGGCGAGGTGCCCAGAGACCTCTCGCATAAAATCATCATCCCTCAGAGAATTCGAACCTGCGTCATGATGATCATAGATGCGTGCCTCAAAGCGTATTTCCAACGCTTCACCGATTGAGCTAACCGGGCATGCTACATACATATTGCACTCCAAGTGGAAAATATTACACATAGACTGAATGCATCAACTAGGGTTTGAAATGAAAACCGATTACTGAGCAATAATATGTCATTTGAGAGTCCAATTTGCGAATGCTTCAATCTGACTGCTTTTCATTATCATCGCACTAGATGACTGGAATTCAGGATAAGATGGGATTTCATTTTTATCCTGCGGAAAAGGAGAGCCGAGAATATGGCTTAATTATATTGTGAGCTACGACGTCTCGTTAGCAGACATCCGTTCTAGTTGGAATAGTTCTTGGCTCATGAGCATTTTACTCTCACGGACCCATATTTTCAGCTAACCATCTATTACAGTGGGCGCGATTAAAATGAACATGTTTGCATCGCTGTTGAAGAACTACTCGTTAATCCACCATCAGGGTATAATAACTTGAGTAGGCTAAGCCTAACAGGAAAAGATCATATCTTTCAGGCAACTTCAACCATGTCCGTGTATAAGTGGCCGCTCGTACAGGACCTAGGGTAGGGTGATCCACTCCTAGAAGTGGGTATAAAAAAAAACATGAACCATCGAAATGACCTAATATTGAAGAAGTTCTTTAACCCATATTTTCAGCTTTCCATCCGATTAAAATATGGCGAAACTCACTCTGGCCTTGTTCCTGGTTTGAGATAAGTCCATCATGGAATAAGCTTTATATTGTCCACCGATATGGCCGCCATAGTCATGACGAGATGATGTGTCCGCTGGATCCGTAACCATCACTAGAGGGAGCAGACGGCATAACTAAACCACCAGTGGGTGCTCCAGGTGTATGAACCATCTGATAAGGCTCGTTGTTCATTGCCGAGGCTGAAAAATCAAATAAAATGAGCGATTTATGTGTTTGCAATATAGCGATGCACTTGTCTGGTCATCAGAGCTGATTGGCGTAGTACAGAGGTCGGCAAACTTTTTTGAGTCACGGGCCATGTTGATAAAATAATGTTGGAACAAGGGGAATCAACGTAGCGGCAAATGCTGTGGTCACAGCGGCAGTGAAGGTATGGATAACTGTGGCGGGATCTTGTTTTTTTGGGTGTCCAAAATGTCATTTTCTTCAGGTGAAAAAAGCTTCGAAACCATCAACACTGCTACTTCTGTGGGAACAGATTTTCTGAAACGCGAATATCTTGCTCTTAAATTATACGCCGTTTTACATTCCTATTCATGCTTATATAATATGTTCACTGATATGATAAAATAAATTTATAACTTCGAAACCGATTATTAAAACAACAAATGTGTGTAACAATTTAATGTGAATGTTGATGTTGTTTGCATTTTTTTGCCAAATTGTCAAAGTCAGTTCTGATATTGGAACAAGAAATTTGTAAAACATCATTAACATGTTCATCAGATAAACGTGATCGAAGTTTATTTTTTGCAAAGTTCATCTTGAAAAATAATTGTTCGCCAATATAAGTGTTCCCAAACATGGATGCAATTTTTTTCGCTTTATCTCGTGATTTCGGAAATAGAGTTGCAGATATATGTTTTTATGAAAAACACTTCCGGAAAAGTAACGCAAAACTTCGACTTTAACATTGTATTATTCTGAAGTTCAACTAGTTCCATCCACGAGCCATTGTCCGCATCGTGAGGATCAACATCAAAAGGTGTTGCCAGTACCATGAATTCATGTTTGTGCCTTCGCATGTCCTCGTTACTTACGTTAACTTACAAGTGTAAAAGTGAAGTGCCTGGTGGGCCGGACCTGGCCCGCGGGCCTTAGTTTGCCGATCCCTGGCGTAGTGGTTGAAGCGTTGATATCGTAAAGTTAAAGATTCGTACAAGTCCCAAGTTCAATTGAGTCAACTCATTTATCCATGCCCCCCACTCAAACCTCAAACCAGGGCAGATACCAATCATTGTACTTTACCATGAAAGTTCAGTTCTGTTTGGGATGTTTTCCATTTAGAGTGCAGTTTCTGGTACTACATCTCTATCTTTTAGGAGCTCTTTGCTATTGAGGGACCGTTAGTTGGTACCTTTTAGCCCCTGCTTTCGGCCTTACTCAAGAGTGAATTTCAATAAAAATAAAATATAATAGGCTTAACAGAATCAGAAAGCGCATGTCTTTCCAACAACATTACCTCTGTTTGCCATAGGGCATAAGGCCTTGATCAGTGTGATCTACCTAGATGTGAAGATAGTTCTACTGGGACAGCTTGGACAGATAACTGGTTACCTAATTCGGTAAAGCGTTGAAAATACACTTCACTAACGTCCTGGGTTCGAATCCTGTGCGAGATACTTATATGCGAGAGATCTGCTGGATGCCTCACTGGTGCACGGTGGTCCATGTCAGCACTGCTTACAGTTTCCTCCACCAACCAGGTCCATGCACAGGAAAAATGAGAAATATGATAAGCCAAAAAAACATTCACCCTGATTCGGAATGCATCTGCACGAGAGGTTGTGGTTTGCATATGATTAAGCCGTATTCTCAGCTTTTTACAGGATAAAAATGAAAATTCTATCCTGCGTAACAGAGTAGCCGGCATTCTGCCAGCCTGATTCAGCATTCTGAACAAATTTTTAACAGATAATCCGTTATCAGTACTCATACTGCTCAGCTGAATGTGGGGTGGTGCCCTTGGGCGAGGCACTGTAACCCACAGCCATGAAATGACGCCCGATACCTCATCGTTTCCACATTAGTTTCACATTGGACGGAATGACAAGTTCAACACGGTCTCTACAAGTAATTTCGTCGAAAGGGATCATGTTGTTTTAGACTTTAATACTATCTCATTCAAGCATCCTTGGTACATGAGTCACATACGGATCCGGGGTACACTAGGGAAAAGGAATCACAGTTCATTGTACGACAATCTGGAGTTTTATAAATCTCTGGACAAGATAAAATTCTAAACATTGTTAATAGCATACCGGTACTGAGAAATAAAGTTCATTTCAGGTCCGCACTCACCCTGCTCAGCTGAATGTCTGTAGTGGACTTCAGTAGTTTGCAATGATGTTGGTTGATGATGTGAAGGTATTTGATGCTGCGGTTTGGATTCAAATCTTTGCGGGTCTAAAGGAGCCCTGTAGATTCAGAAAGAAAAAGTTATCATTACCATTACCCAAATAAAACAAAAATTCAAATCTTCGCGGGTCTAAAGCCCTGTAGACTGAAAAAGTTATCAAGTGACCACTGTTACAGCCCCTTGGACAGGGTGATCCAGGGTGAAAGTGGCTATGAAAAAAAATGTTCACCATATAAAACAAAAATTTCAGGTGACTAAAAGGAAGCAAGGAAATTGATAGATAGTTTTATCATCACCCAGGGCAGATACCACTCACTGCACTTTACCATGGTAGTTCAGTTCCGTTTGGGATGTTTTCAGTCTTGAGTGCAGTTGCTGGTACTACGTCTTGTTGTAGTTCTTCGATATTGAGTGGTCGTTAGTTGGTTCTTTTAGGCACTGCTTCTAGTCTTGCTCAGAGTGAATTTCAATGAAAAAAAATGGATGATATAGAGTAGAATTTTGTGGGTCTAATAGCACCCTGTAGGGTCAAGAAGATAACAAGTATTGCGACCAAATTAAAAGGACCTACGTCAAGCTTTTTGCCCATATTAGACCAGTTTTAAGGTTAAATTAAACCAAAACAAATACAGCCCAGTACACGAAAGAAGTTTTAGGCGGATATCATAAAAAAATATTATACTTTGGTTCAAATAATGAACTCTGAAATCAATAAACATAAAAAAACCATATTCTATTGGAGTCTGAGAAGCAAACCAGTCCACCCAGTGCATAAAATCCTGATTTTGCTTCATGAATTTACCTGTGGAGCATATCTCGTTGCATAGGTGGGTTATAAGCTGAAGGATTCATAGAATGTATTGGAGTGTCGTCGGATAGTTGTGAGATGTCGTTCACGCTGAAACTTTTAAGTCTGTCCGATACAACGGCTTGGCCCTGAGAAAATAACATGATAAACGGTTGGAGAAACGCAAAACAATGGGTCTGATTTCAGTGGTTCCAGAGAAATGCCCTAACATATTTCCTGTGTGACTGAGAACAAAAACCTTCATATTTTCTATTTCATAAACCAATTTAACCAAAATTGATCAAATTTTGTTCGTTAAAAATGAAAATTCCATTACATTTAGCAAGTTTTTGTACCTATGGCTGATGGAAGATCGAATTATCGAAGCAAATTGCCCCCCCTCGTAATCATAGACAGATCGAGCCTCTCGGCAACCCATATTTTTAAAAAGATCTTCTCACTACATTTTTTATGATCGGTAATTTTAAATGTAACACACAAATTTTCTACATGAGGTGACTAAAAGGAAACAAGGAAGTGGTTTTACTATCTCACTGGCCAGTTCCTGGGTTCAATCAGTAGAAAATATATGATTTATATATATCTCCCT
Organism: Styela plicata; assembly: GCA_963675895.2. Lineage (NCBI taxonomy): Eukaryota > Metazoa > Chordata > Ascidiacea > Stolidobranchia > Styelidae > Styela > Styela plicata. The sequence goes on along the minus strand of OZ023145.1, from coordinate 1,645,955 downwards.
TGCTAGAAGGGTATAATGTTTTTTCTACTCTTTGGAGTGGACCTACCTGACCAAAACCCTGCACCAGAGTTGTTAGAAAGACATGATCTTTCAAGTTCGGCCTAACCTATCCAAGTTATTACATTGAGTGGTGGACATGGATTAACAAGTTGGACTAGAACCCAAGATCTTCAACCTGTGATGCTAACATGATTACTGCTAGGTCATCGCGCCCAAAAAACCAAAACAGTCCAGCAGCAACCAAACTGTATAAAAAGGTTCAAAATCATCAATGCTGCTATGAAATAGCAGCGTTGATGGTTTTGAAGCTTTTATGCCACCTGAAGAATATGACGTTAAGGTTTTGGAAACCCAGAGAAAATTAACTGCGGCCGTAACCATTTATATCCTGCGTGTCGTAAGAGCCGACTATAAGGAAGCATATAAGTGGTGGTTGGCTTTACCATCGTTCAGGGCAGATACTACTCACTGCACCTTACCACGGTGGTTCAGTTTCGTTTGGGACTTTTTATATATAGAGTGCAGTTGCTGGTACTAAATTACTACTTGCTCTTTGCTATTGAGTGGCTGGTAGTTGGTTTCTTCTGAACACTACTCATGACCTTGCTCAGAGAGAATTTCAATGAAAAAAAAATAAAATAATTTGCCGCTGGATCCAATCAGAAAAGAATGTAACAAACGGGCAATATCGCATGATTTGCCTATTGCTAAAAGATTATCAAAATGCATATTTTTGTGTGTCTGGAGCGATCGAACTGTATAAAAAGTTTTAAAACCATCAATACTACTATGTAATAGCAGTGTTGATGATTTTAAAGCTTTTTTTAACCTGAAGAAAATGACATTTTGGACACCCAAAAAACAAGTTCCCACCACAGTTATCCATACCTTCACTGCCGCTGTGACCACAGCATTTGCCGCTACGTTGATTCCCCTTGTTCCAACATCGAGCATTGTTGCATAACTTCGTTCCCGCGCAGATGTGAGGAATCGATCGATCTCTGGTTCTTTTCGAGATAACATTGGATGAACAAATCTGGCATAGACATAGTTTATTTCGACACAAAAGACGATACAAATAAAGATATCACATTACAGAGTTATCAGGAAAGAAAACAAAACCTAAGAAAGTTTAAAAACGTGCCAGGGAATAGGTTCCAGGGAAACATTAGAAGAAATTATATCACGTTTCCTTACCTATCTGGGGGATGTTTAGACAATTTGGCTCAAAAGAATTCAGAAATCTGATGTCGTATGAAATAATGAGTTGTTCATAGAATTAATTCAGTCGCCATTTTTCTATAACCACTTCTTAGAGTGGATCACCCTATCCAAGGCCCTGTAACAGCGGCCACTTATAGACGGACAGAGTTACAATTGCTGGGAAGATGTGATCTTTTCCCGTTTAGCCTACCCAAGTTATTACACCCTGGGTTGAGTGGTGGACATGGATAGGCGAACCGGACTCGCCAGGACTTGAAGCCGAGATCTTTAACCTGCGATGCCAACATGTTTAACCATTGGGCCATCATGCCCCCGAGACTCTCAGTCTTTCAGCTATTTTCAGGCACTGAGTAAGGTTTGAGTAGTAAGATTCAATCAATAAAAAGTGGCCAGAGAAATAATTTGAAGACTAATCAGGATAAATTGAACAAAATGTGGCAATCCGAGTTAATAAATGACAGTTTATTAAGGCTCTGACAACAGAATAGCTGGTATTAAATTTTGATAAAAGTTCTCTAATTTTACTGTACACTTGAAAAAATCTAGGTTTGGCATGTATCATGATTATACTGATAATAGTAATATAGGATAAGCTTTGATGAGACAAACTGATAAGCTTCAAATCTCGACAAGGTAATTCATAATTTGAATCATAATTTGAAGTGAATAAAAAGAACTTACTTTCTATATAAAAACGCAGCACCTTTGGTGTACGGTGAGAGGAGCCAAACGACGAATCCAACTTTAATTTCATAATAAAACGGAACCCACGACAGCAGGATATCTGTGAATGTTTCGACTGTCGTAAATATCGCAAATATGACCCAATACATCATCCAGCGGACCTAGGGAGTAAGAAAGTAAGGTTACTTGTTGGGGAGGTCAATGTTTTCAGGGTATACATGATTCGTGGGCACGATGGCCTAGTGGGTAAACAGGTTGGCATCGCAGGTTGAAGATATCGTGTTCGAGCCCCGGCGAGTCGGGATTGCTCATCCATGCCCACCACTCAACCCAGGGTGTAATAACTTGGGTAGGCCATGCCGAACAAGAAAAGATCATATCTTTCCAGTAATTGTAACCCTGTCCGTCTATAAGTGGCCGCTGTTACAAGGCCTTGGACAGGGTGATCCACTCTAAGAAGTGGCTATAAAAAGATAAGTTAAAAAATTTAGAAGAACTTTAAAAACTTAACTTAAAAATTTGAAATGTTTGTAGTTCACCATATATATTTTGATTGTTTCTTTAAATTTATTCATTATTAAGTAAAAAATCATAATAATGTTAAATAAAATGAATAAAACCATTTTCACTTTTCTAGCCACTTCATGGGAGCAGATACCCCTGACCAAGGCCCAGTACAAGAATAAGCAAGCAGTCCACGATACCATGAATAATCGTATAGTTCCCATAAATTCATGGCGGCCTGAGACCTAAAGAAAATAAAGATTCTAAAGCCCTGTATAAAGGTACCATGCTACCACACCTTACATAAATAAGAAACGCCCACTTACACTGCCTACAGATTATATATAAATAAGAAAATCGTCAACTTACATATTGCCTAACATTGGCACTCTTCACTGCTTTGTAGGATTCATACGCTGGATACAGCGTTCCACCAACCAGACTGAAAAATATTTTAAAACATACTTCAAACAACTGTAAAAAAGGGGCAAGGGAATTTTCGAGGTTGGCAGTAGAGCCCGACCGATATATCGATCTTAAATCTTTTCTAGCAGTTTGGTCAATACAATAAACTCAAAAAAATAGATTTTGTATTTTAGTCCTCTTGAAAGAGATGTATCATGAAACACAAACCATTTTAAAAATCTAAATTTTTAAAGCTAAAATTTTTTGTATTTCTGAGTAGCAGACGAACCTACTCGCTAGTCTGAGATATTGTACTTACACAATTAACCTTGAGACCGCTGTGCCTCCCATTTTTGAAGTGCTTATTTTCTCCAGCCAGATGTATGGAATTTTTATCGAATTGCCGTCAAAATGTAGTCCAAACAGGACTAAAACTAGAGCTTTGGCTGTAGTTACTGGCGGAAGGAACCTTTGAGTGTCATTTTCTGTGGATTAACAAAAAAGCTTCAAAACCATCAACACTGCTACTTCATAGCAGTATTGATGATTTTGAATCTTTTTCATACAGTTTGGTCGTTAGAAGACACTCAATAAGAAGTGTTTCATGTTTTTATCTTCTGGAAAGAGATCTGCCAGTTGAAAAATTTGGTGATCGACGCGGGTTCGAACCCCGACCAAGAATGAGTAAGATCGATGATCGAGTAAGATTGATGCAAATCGTAGCTCGATAACCTTACAGGTTTCCTACTGGTTCCCCACTGGTCGGATATATATCTTGCAACCAGATAGAAGTGTACTGTGACCATTTGCTAAATTTTCTTCTGTTTTCAGCGACTAGGTTCTGCCGTCCAAGTTGCAGAGTAGTTGACATTCTGCCAGTGATACTTACAACTTTGCCTGAATTGAATTTAAAACATAAAAAACGAAAGTTACTTACACAATCAACCTCGACACCACTGCGCCTCCCATTTTTAAAGAGCTTCTTTTCTCCAACCAGACGCGTGGAATTTGTATCAAATTGCCGCCAAAATTTAGTCCAAACTGGACTACACTAATGTTATAATTTCATGCTAACTTAGATCTAAAAATTAAACAAATAATGGCATTGAAATTGAATTTATACCGGGTCTAACACACGAAAAACAAACGACTGGCCAAAATTTTGTCAAAATTTAATAATGGGAGAGGGGGGAGAATTGTATAATTTTTTCTTTAATTTGGTTAAAAGAGCGATTTTAGTAAGAAGAACTAATTTAATTCGAATCAAAATATATATATATAGATTTTTAATTATGAAAAAAAAAGCACACGAAAGCGTTTACAAATTTATTGTTTTGGATTTTTATAATAACATAGTTTCAAGAAATGACCAATTTCCTCAGAGGTGAATTTAAGAAGTTTAATCAATCAAGCCTCGCGTAAACTATTGAAAGAAAGATTTTAGCTATGTTTGATAATATTTAAAGTAGAAATAATAATTTTCGACAAAATTTCGACCAGAAAATATAATAACAAATGAGATGATGATATTAATTTTGATAATAATTAACCGAAAAAAGACTTGAATATACAAATATCACAAGAAAGGGAACATAACATATTACTGTAGTGCGTGACGTTGAAATTTGAAGAATCGGGAAAAAAAATGGGGAATTCAGAATTTCAATAATTACTATTACTTCGATAAGTTTTTTGAAAATTTGTGGAGTTTTTTTATGATAAAAATTTTGTTTTTGTTGGAATTTTTGAGGCTACTTGGGAATTTTACTGATTAAAATTTTATTTTGTCGAGTATGAGCCACAGATGGACCGTGCCTTAGCGGCACGATCCATCAGTGACTCATACTTAACAAAACATGAGATACATGGGCAAAATTTGGAATTTATATCATTTTTTTCGCAAAATTCACTTTTTGGAATATTTAATACAAAAACAAAATATTGCTTTGAAATAAAAATATCAAAATCCGAACCCCCCCCTTAATTTTTCCAGATTCTTTAAATATTATATTCCTAAAATAACATTTGGATACAACAGAACCCCCAACTATAAGATATATCAACCAAAACAAACTTGGTCATACTTGATCCAATCATAACTTTGACAACAGATCCAATCCATCTATTGTCCATGTATAACCAAGCATGATCTGGGTATAAATTTTACAGCTGGGTTGTGCGAGTACAAACAATACATAAGGAGCATCACTGGACTTGGCATGGGCCAAAGAAAATAGTTAAAAATGTCTGAAATACATTTGATATTTCGATGCACACATACGAATGTCAGAAACAAAAATACAATTAGTCATAGACTTGACATGGGCCAAGAAAAATAGTTGAATGAATTAGAAAAAGCATTAGATATTTTCATGCCCGCAAAAGCTTGTAAAGAGCATAAAAAATCTGCGATCTGCGATTGTTCCTCACAGACTTAACAAAAGCCGAAGTAAACAGCTGAATAACTATGGAAATCCATCTGATGTTCTCGAACATAACAAAGGCCATGAGAGGACAAAAAACTGGAAATGGGCTGGAGAAAATTTACCTCGGAAATGCAACTGATATTTCTATGCACAAATTGATTGTAAGACCGTGAAAAAGATCTATCTGCTACAATTAGTCACAGACTTACTGGTAGGGGGTAGCCTAAATCGAATAAATATCTTGTGGTTTCAGAATCGAATCGAATAACTTTTTCGAATCAAATATTCGAATCAGAAGTCATTTAATAAACAAACAAAGATATCTTTTTATCAGCTTATAATTTGAGTGAAACTTCAGACTTATTTTTGAAAAAAATATAAAATTATGATTTTGCTGATTTCGAATCGTTGCAGAAATTTAATCGGATAATTTATGATTCGAATATTCCGAATCGAATCAAATATTTTGGACAGTTCTACTTAATCGGTCAAGGAAATTAGCTGAATAACGCATTCCATATACAATGCAGGCGATATAAGGGTAAAAAACTTCGTGCCAAAGAGAAAACTACTTTTAAAATCAAGTCAGTATTTCTATGAAAACAGAAAATCCAATCTACTACAATTCATGAACTTCTTGCTGACGAAAAAGCGAGAAAAAACTCAAAACATGCGCTTCCGATAATTTCATGCAGAATATAGGACATAAAAGGTCAAATATCAAACTTTTACAATCAGTCAGAGACTTGACATTAACCAAGGAAAATAGTTTCGAAAATGCTTTGGAGACTCAATGCACATCATAGTTGAATAAAAACCCCAGAAATACCCATTTCGTAATAATCCGTTGCCAGGAAGATGAAGAAAAAGAATGCTATGAATATTTCCATGTACAATGTAAGCTATTTTCCCAAAATATAATAATATAGGCTCAAAATGTTCACAACATTATCCCTTACAAAAGTTCCAAACAAAAACATCCCGATCTCAAAGCATTATAATCAGGTTTGTCCTACCAGTTGAGTTCAAATGATAATCAAAATCTACCACATAAATACAATACTGAATGGACCAATTGCCTATTATGCAGCCCATTTTACGTTGAAAAATTTGGTATATATCATGATTTCACTGCAGAATGAACAAATTTAAAAATAATCGAACGAAATTACCTTCTAGAATGTCAGACTATCCCAAAAAAAAATGAAACCAACCAAAAGACTTCAATATATTTCAGAGCAAAACAGCTTAGACTATGCATGCCCCATCAACATATTAACTATCACTCCATACTACACCTTTTAATTTGGTATTACAATATTAACCAGACAATAATATCAATAACGTACAATGTTGAAACGAATTCACGCTTGAACGCACATCATCAAACAAAAGGTAGTTCCACTTTTCAAATGTTGGGTTTTAAGGAAAGTATTGTAATCGGAATCTTCTATTAAATTTTATAATTTATTGGAATTTGGAGAATTTCATACAGTCATTGATTCAAATGTTTTCCATAGTTCAAGTTATTCTATTTGATATTATACTTTTAATATACTAATCGATATTCGCCACTATTCATAATTCAAAGTTATTTCAGAAAACAACATTAGTTAAATACTATTCCTTTGTCTTACTTGTTACTGCAAACAAACATAACTCTACATGAGAATATTTCATGCTCAGTACTAGGGGGGTGGCCAAAATTGAGTATCTTTGGGTTTCATAATAGAATAATTTTACCGAATCAAATATTCAAATCAGGTCATATAATAAACAAACAAAGTCATCTTTTTGTCAGCTTATAATTTAAGTAAAACTCCACATTTACTTTTGAAAAAATTCTTTTGTTGATTTCGAATTAGAGAGGTTCAAAGTCTTGCTTCACTCGTACACAAATTTATTTCTGTAACGTTTCATCTGTCCTAAGTCAGACTTCTTCATACAAGCATTTATAAAATGCGATTTCGAATTGTTGCAGAAATCGAATCAAATAATTTATGATTCGAATTAAATCTAATATTTTGGACAGCCCACTCTTAGTACCATATGCAATTTCTCTCTTTCTCAACGAACCATATTCACAAAGAAATACTATTCAGTCTCAAACAACCATATCGAGATATTATTTGTCATGTATGTACCATAGATGGGCCGAGCCTATAAGGTCCATCTATGGCACATGCTTGACAAAAGGCTGCATCAGCAGAATAAGAATACAGTACATTGCCAAACCATATCAAAACAAATGGCTGCCTTATCCCTAAGGAGAACTTGTATGACGAGATTTCAATTTGTGCGCTATTTGTCCGAACCATACTTTTAATTTTTACGAGTTCACTTGCTGTTTTACTTGCTTTATTCCCCCCCCCCCCCCCCCCCTGCAAACTCAATAAAATTATGTTATCACAGGAATCTCACAACCATGCTCCAATCTATTAAAAATAGTTTCCAAATATCTGTCTGAATTTTCAACAAAGTTTACACAACTTCATACATTATTTATTAAGATCACATTTCATAAACTCAAACTGTTGAACAACTAACACAATGCATAATCAAATACACAAACTAACGTCCCACAGGAATATCATAAGCACATTACGGACACAACAAATGCTCGGAAGTAGAACACAGAAATGACATACAACACCCTAATCAGGGAGACTCGGTCTATCAGAGACTCATGCTTGACAAAATAAAATCTTTTAATAAATTAGGCGATTGCATGAGTCACAGCATAATGACTAAACGTCCATCATCAACCGAGGGCATTAAGTCATCTTATTCATCCCAAATTTGATGAGTTATAGCTCAGTTATACGTTATTAATATGGAAGAATTTTTTTATTGTCTTGTCCTGAGCTTCACTCATCAATCCCAATCCTATATAATTTTAAATATTACTGTTAATGCCATTGAAAAAATCTTGAAACAAATCCTTATAATGTTTAACCCAGGTCTTTGCCATAATTATAAATGGTTGCTTGGAGCGAATTTAGAAAAAAAAAAATTATGATAAATGAATATCTAAGCACAAGGTATGTGAAGAGAATTTGGTGCAACACATATTTAAACAACAATAGTTCCAAAAATAATGGTTTTCAAAATTTTGAATGAATAATTGAGATCCCTGCTTTTAGAGCTTATTTGATTGATTTTGCAGCAAAATCATGATTTAAACAAAATTAAAATCAATTTTCAAACAGAATCCAAGGACACTTCACTATCCCTCCCCACAAACTCATCTAGACACACTGTTCAACAAGCAATGAGCTAGAATGCATGACAAAGTCTATCATGTTCATAAAGGTCATTCAATTCTCATTCACAGTATGGTACCAAGCATTATTGATTAATCTCTCCCACAACTGGGTACTTAGCAGCAAGTTATTAACAATATATTTGAAACAAGGGCGTGAAGAGGGACGAGCCTTGTGTCATACATGACTCACAAATGGGGACAGTACGATCTTCTGGAATTTTTAATTAGAAAAAAATTCGCTTATTCTTGAACTACTTCATTTTGCATTTAAACTACTTTCATTTTGCATTTAAATCATTGAAGGATTTCATTTTTATCCTACGGGAGAAGAAAGCTTCATAACCAAATCATAATGATCCATTCATAAAATCAAAGCTTGGTATCAAGCATTATCATTATCACTCACAGCAACTTGGTACTAATAGCTAACTATTAACATTGTAGTTGGCACTAAGGAGTGAAGAACATTTTTCCTCCATTCTCCTCAAAAATACCATCCTCATCCACACAAACTGTTCAGTAGGCAATCAGCCTTTCCTTCATAAATCATAATGACCATCAAATCACAGTATGGTACCAAGCATAATTGATTAATCTATCACAACAACTGGGTACTTAGCAGCTAGCTTTTAACATTGTATTTGAAGCAAGGGCGTGAAGATTACACAGATTGTAAAAGCACGATCCATTTTCGTACTTATCCCTGTCACACTTTAACAGTTTGATCCATCAGTACTTAATTAAAAATTCTATTTTGTTAAGCACGAGCCACAGATGGACCATGTCTCATCGACACGATCTATCACTGACTCAGACTTAACAAAAGATTGCACGAAAGATCTTATTTCGATTGGTAGGATATATCTTTTGGACCATTTATTTTAGTTCGGACAAGTATGGATCAATAATACATAGAATTAATAAAACCTGAAACCTAATTTTGTCAAGCATGAGCCACAGAGGGAACCGCGTCTCATCGACGCGATCCATCAGTGACAAATACTTAACAAAAGATATTTTGACAATTATTCCCGAACTCATAATTTTGAATTCAGACACTTTATCTATTTATGTTTCATCAAACACGAACTGTCACTGTTGGGATCTGTTTAATTCAAAGGTGTTTTGATGACTCGTGGTTGTATTGAGGACCAACAGTGTCATTTATATCAAAGAGATGTGACCAGAAATTTTAGAAGGGAAAAATTTAGACATAAAAACACGAACCAAGTTTTGGTTCGTTATGAACTGCAGAGAGAACAAGCATTTTCAAAATTTTCCACGAAAATAAGACCAACAAAGAGCGCACAAAAAGTGGGATTGTACAAAATAAAAAAGCGGAGATATAATGAAAAAAATGCATCGAAATTACCATGCGTTTCACTGACAACCGAATATTGAGAGCAAAAACTACATATTTGACATGAAAATTTTCTTTCAAAAGGTAGTTTAAATTATGGTTGTCAAAATACAGTATACATTCCAAGATATATGATCCGTGAGAAGAATAAAAGCTGGCTTCAGATCATTATCAACAACTTTATATGATAGCTTGATTTTTTGGGACCTTTTGATCCATTTAATAAAATCAGGGAATTGAATTTAAATGGGATATTTAGGACATATTGAGCCATAAAATTTTAATCATCCAGAACACCAAATTATTATTGGAGGGCAGCCGTACTACGCTCAAATACAATATACAAAGGAATACATGCATTTAAATTACAATATACAAATCAATATCAAACAAGAATATGCTTAAATTCATATAATTTGAACAATCAGGCATTCTGGGACTCTTCTGGGATTTTTTTATCTGAGGTTGACATTGAGCAGCAGAATCATGATTTAAGTGGTTTCCAATATTTTTTATCAATTTCACAGAAATTGTGCTTTTTCTACGTTAGTATGCCATGTTAAAATGACAAAGAATTTTGAACACTAGCTATGCAAATAAAGGCATTCCTTAATGTTATGAAAAAGATCAATATTTACCAAACCGGTCATGCAAATCAGTTGGTAAACAGAGCTCAAAATGAACAAATTATTATCCTATTATACAGTGCTAATACAATAATAAGAATTATTTATAATCAGCTGAAGTTTAGCTTTGTCATGTATGGACCAGAGATAAACAACCCCTCATCAAGATAATTTATCATCTGCCCATAATAGGGCCATCAACATTTGAATAATGTGCTTGTATACAGTTTTAATTGTGTGGGGAGGGCTATTATGAGGTCTTGTGACTACTATTATTAACATTATATTTTATTTTCCAAAAGATAATATTTTATTAAACATGATTTTGTCAAGCATGAGCTACTGATTTTCATCTGTGGACCATGCTTGGACAAAAATGACCTTTTTATTTGGGTCATAGGGATATAGTCATGGTTTATTTCTCATTAGTTTTATGTACCAACACCATGTCACACTGTTCTCAAATTAAAATATATATTACTTGCGTGGGTTTTTTGATAGAGTCGTGGTTCTATGTAGAACAATCAATGGTCAAGTAAATAAAGTATGATCCATCTGTGACACACGCTTGAACAAAGAAAGCGGTATTTTAAGATGAAAAAATCATACTTCAATTACTCTTGTTTCATTTTTTCCTCGATTTATGACGGAATAACATCCCATTGCAGGTGCTAAGGCTACAATACACATTTGTGTAGGTTTGTTTTATTCTATATCCTTGTGCCAATGATAAGCAACACAAGAAAAAACACAGAGACGCAAGTGAGTGTCTCCAAAATCCAATATCATTTTGGTCGAGGATCGAATGAATTGAATTTCCCTGGATAGAATCGAATATTCGAAAGTAATATAATTAACAAACAACGGCGCTTGTTTTCATCATTATTTTTTATTTTATTGACGAATAAATTCACATTTATTTATGAAAACACTTTAAAATTATCATTTTGTTGATTTTAATTTGTTGCAAAAATCGAATATTTTGGAATATTAGACGCAATCAATGCATGTATTTGGGCATTCTGACTGTTCACTGATTTATTCATGCATTTTTACATTTCAAGACGTCCGTACGTTCGAAATACACATTTGTGTGGGTTCCATCCAATTACCTAATGTTTGATAATATGGAAATCAATCTAGAAAAACCCAATGACCATTTAGACAAGGCAACTTTTTATTTAATTGCTACATCGGATAAAAAAAAGGAGTCTCTCAGTAATAGCAAAGGAAAAACGTAGTTACTAATTAACAACTCCTTCAGTTATATCAGATTTAATTGGCGGCTACCAGGTTAAGATCGATTTTAAACATTTGTCTATTTATTACCGATGCGATCAAGTATGGGACATGTATTTATCACATCAAGCGTTGTGATTCATACATGGACCATACTTGAACACTGGATATCAGAAATGATTTGAAGTTATATATAATGAACATGTTCACAGAAAAAAATTCAATGGGAATATTGATAAAAAATGAATGGGAACACTAATAAAAAAAATTTGTCAAATCGGCAAATTATGAAACTGGATATTGGGTCTAAATAAGTTGGGCTTGATAATAATGACAATAAGTTGGACAGAATTACATAAAAATTGAAAAAAAATGAATATATTTCACCTAAATATTGATTTACAGTTTGAGTGAGAAATGTGAAATTTAAAACAGTCTTGAAGCGGAATTATACTAGCATCTTAGTGTATATTTGTTGAAATTAGATTCTAATCGAATAATTCCTTCAAATCGAACATTTAAATTAAAAGTTACTATAATGAACAAAAATATCTCCCATAAAATTGTTAAAGAATGAAAATCTATCTTATAGGATTGTACCCTTTTTTGAATCTGTTGATTTCGAACCACTGGAATAATTGGATAATTTATGCTTCGCGAATTACAAATGAAATCAAATATTTTGGACAGTTCTGGATCTAAGACCGAGTTGCCATTTGCTCGGGCATATTCGTGATGTTCGCGTCACTTTTCATAAATCTATAGATTCTTAACAGCTGTATATTGGCAAAAATTACCTGGAAATGCCGAAAATTGAGCTTGCGCCAATCTAATGACAAATCCAAATATCTTTTTATTTCGATCTCAAACCGGATTCTATTCCCTCAGAAAATAGAATAATCTAACTTTACCAATGATCCAAAATACAATGGCACACGCACATAAATTAAAAACTTGTTTGCTTTGAGATTTTTAAATTCTTTCAAGTTCTCTGCTAATATTTTGTCCACTGCACAGCTAAATCAGAGACAATATATATGCACGTCAAATTTTACAACATAAAACGGTTTTACTGTGAATTACATTTCACAATAATTGAAAACTGGACTTCCCCAAATGCCATATTTTGGTATAATCCTCGAGCAATGAAATTCTCTTCGAAACACGACCTTGTAAGACACCAGTGTATGTCTCTGTGAAAGTGTGTCTTGGCCCGGCACAGTCTGTAATAAAACAATTTTTGTAAGTCAATGTTTCGAGTTTTAAGCTAATACTTTATCCACTATGCAGCAAAATCATGATATATGTAAACGTCCAACGGTTGAGAGTTCCTTTACACAGACAGACCTTGCTAGAAGTCACGGATGTCTTGGGCCTTCAACAGCGTATAGTAAAAATAAAAATTGGATATGCGGTCTCTAATGCAGCTGATAATAAGTACCTCATTAGAAATGACCTTTTTTCGGAAACATGGTGGGGGGGCTCACAGGAAATAATCAGGAGTACGTCGTGTCACATGTGGCTCTCCTCGTCTCGGCGCTGGATCAAATTGTAAAAATGAGTAGCGAAGGGCGTCGTCTAATTCCATCAATGCAGCTTGGTTTCCGCAACGGTAGCAGTAATTTGGAGCGCTGAAAATGGTGACGACATTCCGGTCTTGACTCCAATTGTATCCTTCCATGACAAGCTGGTGAGCACGAGATATCAAAGTGAGACCGTTATGGTGATTGAAAGTCTCGGAAATATCTTGTCCGAAAGTATATCCTGCACCACGGGGGGAGATACCCCAACCGCCTCTATCGTCTGGGTCAGACCATAAAAGGTCACACATGGGTCCCTCGTGTGGTACTTCCTGTAGACGGTCCAATGCACGAATATGGTCCAAAGTGTCAATCGAAGGAGACAAACCTCCATGGAGACAGAAGATTTGTCCATCGACGAGCGCCGTGAGAGGGAGATAGTCAAAAAGATCAGTGAAGTATTTCCAAACATTGGCATTTCCGTATTTTCTCAAACATTCGTCGTAAAAACCGTAAACTTGCGTAATTTGTCGTGATTCGTGGTTTCCTCGTAGAATCGTAATACGATGTTGAAATCTGACCTTGAGAGCCACCAGCAAGGTCACAGTCTCGACAGAATAGTAACCTCTATCAACGTAATCACCCATGAAAAGATAATTGGTGTCCGGCGAGCGTCCACCAATACGAAACAACTCCATCAAATCGTGAAATTGTCCGTGTACATCTCCGCAAACCGTGACTGGACATTTCACTTCTTGCACGTTCGATTCTTTAGCTAAAATCTCTTTCGCCTTGTCGCACAACGTTTTGACGTTGCTCTCCGCTAACTGTTTGCAGTCGTACAGCTGTTCAATCCATTGATCCAAATCCTTATTACACGGCGACAGGGTTGTCGTCGTTTGCTGTTCTTCCATCATTTTTTTCCCAAAAATAACTAAAGGTTAAACTTAATTTTTATGAGCATAAAGCTAGATAAAAATAAATAAATAATAAGGTAAAATAATTCGGACTAAAACCGGGTACAAATTCGTAATAAAGGGATCAAAATTCAATAATCAAAATACGTTTTTTCAAGCATGAGGCACTGATGGATCGCGCCCCTGAGGCACGGTCCATCAGTGGCTCATGCTTGATAAAATAAAAAATTTATGATTAGAAACTAGGCAACCAAATAATAGGAAATTTCTAATTTTCGCAACTAAATCATTTTTGTTCGGGTAAAACTTTTGCATCATTGGTAATTATCACTCAATTGGATTTACGATACTAACAAACACATTTAACAATGCATTTCATGCCAAAATCACTACACATATTGGAAAATAAGTTTTGCTTAAGTATGAGTCAATGAGGGTGCCTCCGTGGACAAGGATTTCTGTATGGGAGTATTCTATGCTCTCATGATTTCCAACACACATATGTGCATGGACCTGGTTGGTGGAAGAAGTCGTATGCAGCACTTACGTGAACCACCGTGGACCCGCGAGGCATCCATCAGACCTCTCGCATATAATCATCAACCCTCACAGGATTTGAACCTGCGGCATGAAGATCAGAGATGCTTAGCTGGAAGCGTATCCCCAACGCTCACCGATTGAGCAAACCGGGCACCCGACAGATGAGAGAAATGCTCTCATGTTATTTGCACCCTGGCTCACGCTTAAAAAAATAAAATTTCTGGATACAAGGCAGCCAAAAAATATTGAATGCTGAAGTTTTGATTTTCTCAATTACCAAAGACTATAATGGCTAATGAGAATATTGAACAGTTGCATTTTATGCGAAAATAGCTACATATTCAAATAAAAAAGGCAAAATCCTGACAAGAAGAAGAAACGACATTGGAAAGAACAACAGTTACGAAGACTTAAGAGAAAAAGATGAATAATATTAAAAGCTACACAGTGGAAATATGAGACACCAACGAACGAATTTAATGATAGAAGCTTAGATGATCGGCCAAACTGGCAGAATGTCAGCTACTCAAACACCCGAAGAAAACAGGTTCTATCAGAAGAAAATTTAGCAAATGGGCAATATTTCCTGGTATACCTCTTACAAAAAAAAATAGTCTCGTTTTCAGTATCTGGTAGCAAACCAATTGTAGTAGAGGGGTTCCAGAATCATATATACTGGTATGAAATAGCAGTGTTGATGGTTTCGGGGCTTTTTTTCGTCACCCAAAGAAAATAGCGCAGTTATTTTGGACGGCCGAAATAAAACAAGATTTAAAAAAATCACCTTAAAAAAAACATTTTTTATTTCAAAACCCATTCAAAAAAGATAATATCAAAAATGGCTAATTAAATCGTCTACGAAAGCCTCTATCAGTCCTGTCTCGAGACCTATCATCAAATTTTCTTTTCTTATCATAGTTACTGGTATTTTGCTTATTAAATTTATAATCACTATTTGAAAACTTCCGTTTTTTAGGATTTTTATGGTCATATTTCTCATGAGCTTTGGACGATTCCTGCGCTTGGTGAGAAGCATTATGTTGAGAATCTTGCATATCATTTGAGAATTGCACTTTGTCATATTGGCTTGAATGAGGTTCATCGTAAAACACGACTCGTTTATCGAAACAATTAGTGCTGGATTGTTTTTCAGCTTCTTTACGCAATTTTACGTTCCTTCGACGTCGCTGTTTTTTGGTGAGAGACTTATCAGATGCTTGAGCCTCCTCGTGTGTAATTTGATGCTTTTTTGTAAGAGGTGATCGTCGATCATATGAACGTTTTTCAGTAACCTTATCACGCTTCCGTTTTGATGCTGAAGAGTGTTTTTCAGGTGAAGATGAGTCCTCGAATATAATGTGTTGTCTGTTTTGCCGTCCTGCGCGGTTCTCTTCAAAATGTCTACTGCGAGATGAACTCTCTCGAAAGGCTCGCGAGACTTTCTCACCAAATCTTTCTTTGGATTTAATTTCTTGCTCTTCATCAACTCTTTTCCTTTTCAATTTTTTACGCAAATCTTGCGGAACTTCTGAAACAGCGTGTTTATCGTATCGATGCACAAAAGGCGCTAAAATTGCATAGTAATGTTGACTACTCGGCATTTCAGATTCGCACTCATGACCAAAGTGTCCAATCCCTGCACAATTATAACATTGCGGATCTTCCTTGAGTTTCACAGGAATTTGTGGGACCTCAATCCGACCAGGGGTTGTAGTAACATGAAACTGTCGCCATAAATCGGGGCAATCAATTTGAATATGTCCCATTTGAGCGCACCTATCGCACTCAAAGTTACGACCACGATGTTTAATATTTCCTTTTTCAGGGCAGTCACGTCCGACATGACCTCTAATTCCGCACATAAAACAAGCAGGTAATTTTCGTTCCACTGTGCAGTCTTTTGCTTTGTGACCAACTTCATTACAATTTCTGCACTGAAGTTTGGATTTATTTGCACCGCCGAAATATCTTGCAGCGTTACCAGGATTTACAACTACTTGTCTCATATCTTCACGATCAATTTTCCAGCATGATTTCGGACCTTTCCCAGGTATCCAAGCTTCGTTTGGTTCCTGTTCTATTTCTTCACAACTATCCTCCTTTTTCTCTGAGATATGAAGATCAATTCCACCATCACAACTGTCGGATGAGTCGTCTTCTACGCTGTCAACAATTTCCCACGTTTCAGGGACGAAATCTACTTCACTCGTTTCCGAATCAAGATGAGCGCGTAGTTTTGCAATGTCTTCTTCTTTAAAAATTGTCTTGCTCTTAGTTTTGTCGCTTTTGTCCACGAGAATCGGAGTTCGTGACCCACTGGGATTTGATTGATAACCTGGATTACTATCATCAGCGCTCACTTCATCAGTTACTATAAAATCTGATCCGATGAAATATTCAATTAGATTTGTTGATGAATTTTCATCACCATCACTCTCATTTGTAATTTCAGGACTTTCACATGAAATCGTTTTTGTTTCAGGACTCCCATGGTTACTGGGACCATCAACAGACAATTTCTTACTCACAATTTCCTCGGTCGCATCATTCTTTGAAAGTTTATGCTTTTCAGACCCACCTTGTTCCAAAGAATAACCACCATCATTGCTTGGTGTTTCAAACTCTTCTGTGCGACTACTTGGCCCAGCGACATCGAAGTTATTTCCATGGGTTCTGATTCGACCATTTTTTTGGTTCTCACATTCATCTGGTGTTGTTAATGAATAATTGAGATCTGCTGCATCATCAGATAAATTAGATGCTTCAAATTCTGTTTTTACAAAAGATGTGAGCACTTCATTTTCCACAGTCACATTATTGTCGTCATTTACCAAAGTGAGGGGTTCTGAACCAGTGTTACCGATGACAAGACTCCCGTTCTGAATAATTGTCTGCAGCATAGTGGGTTTGGCTGTATAGATGAAACTCAACATCGCTATCAATTTCATCAGAGCTAAGTTCATCATCAGAGGTCAAACTTTCTTCATCAAAGTAGAAATTGTCAGTTAATTCATCAAAATTTGATGACAATAAGGAATTCTTGTTCATAATCTTGGTGAAGAGATATAAATAGAAATCATGACTGAGCTATTCGTGCTTATTAATGCCAAATTAGATAAACTTTCTTGACGCATCTTTTGTTAAGTATGGGTCACTGATTGATCGCGTCGATGAGACGCAGTCCATCTGTGGCTCATGCTTGATGAAATAAAATTTCTGATTAATAACATTATCTGTCCAAAATATTTAATTACATTTCTCGAATTATAAATTGTTCAAATTTTACAACTAACGACTTGATCAATTGAGCCCTTTGGATTGAATATGGAGTAATAATACTGTGATTAAGAATTGACCGTCGGTCAGAATGTATCTACAAATAATTTCAAAAGTGTATTGAAATAGAAAGGGGATAATCCAATGCCAAAAAAAATTGCCAAAACGAACAGATAAAAACACACAAATGTATGAATTGCAATATAATCTGCTTTTACAATTCAGAATTTGTGTGCAATAGAATATCCTTCTTATCCAGCAGAAAATAAGAAGCTGGGAATTCAGCTCAATCATATGGCGAACCACGACCTCTTCTGCAGATATCAGTTTCGAATCGGGGTGAAGATTTTTGGCTTGTCATATTTCTCATTTTTTTCTGTGAGCTTGCTGCTCGAAAGAAGCCGTAAGCAGTGCTTACAATAATCACAGTGCACCAGCAAGGCGACAAGCAGACCTCTCGCATATAATCATCCCTTACAGGTTTTGGACTCGTATCATAACGATCAGAGTAGTTCGAAGTGTATTCCCAACGGTTTTTAGCGATTGAGCTAAACGAGTGCCAAGGGGTATTGTCTATCATAACTTTCCTCGCAAATTAAACTGCATGAGACCATATGAAACCTACATGAGTCAAAAACTTGCTAGGTGCAAACTTAGATACAAAAAGACCCAAAGATTAATCCCAACTATCACAAACATCGCAGGATTTTCTTCAGCATGATAAGTCAATCTGGATGTTTTCAATGATCTTCGGCAGTTCGGAAATATGGTACTTTGCTTGAAGGGCTGTCATTACATAATTGGTGGAGAAATCCTTGTGACCAGTGGCTACATAAAAATGTAACTTATCTGCATCAACCCCAGTACTTAAATCCAGCAGGCCTCTGACACTCAACAGCCCCAACCGACAAGACCTGAACAAGCGCATCTTCTGTCTGCTATATTTTTTCACATCGCAACCTTTTTTTCACACAAAAAGAACTTAATTTCCGAAATGATAAGCCTAACTACTGCATGCCATAAATTGAAGCTAAATCCCTAAACCACGAATTCCTAACAAAAAATTACTAACAACACCCTAAAGCAGATAAAATGGACTAAAAGTCACTCACATTTCCAACCCCTTTTATCTATTTTAAAAGTTCGTTTTTCCTTTTTAACATGAGAAAAAGAGAAGTAGTTTTGTGTTTACCAAATACCAGAGGACAAAGAGTTACGCCATGATTCCGTCAAACATTAACTAAGGCTATTTTTACGCAGCCCGCATCACGTCATTAAGAATTTAACCTGTTGTTAACTCACCTGCTACGCCATTTTGATGACGCAACAACAACCCATCTTGCATGTATTTAGTATTTTTAATAAATTGTATATTTCTAAATTATATAAACAAAATATAAAAACCATTTTATACCCAAAAAAATCCAGTTCTCAAGGTGACTTTTAACGAAATTTTAAAGAAAAATCGCAACAACGAAACGAAAATTTGGGCATCAATGACGTGTTCGGTCGCGCATGACAATAAATAAATAAGATCATTTACTATTATACAAGACCTACTTTTTAATAACAAAAAAATATTAGTTACAAAAAAAATTTAAGAATATACTATAAAAATATTTTATGCAAATTTTATGCTAGAATCTAAAAAACTTTTGCGTACGAATTTTAATTTGATTGTACATACAAAAAAATAGTAAACGATTTATTTGTGGGTAGAAAATATCTTTGAATATTTTCGACCGCAGAGTTGCGTAATTTTGCGTCACCTGACGTCATTTGCCAAACGATGGTCGTTGAGAACGGTGCTGACCGAGCATTGTGTTTGGAATTATAACAGGTATTTTTCATGAATCTCATTTTTAATACTTCTCCAATTATATTGATATGTATTTGGAAACGAATAAACTTACATTTCTATATGCAATTTAAAATTTTATTTAGTCTGCCAAAAAATGCCATTTAAGCTCGGTTATGAGTTGCTTTTCTACGGACATATACCGTATTCGTCGGTTGCTTGACATCATTTGAGGGATGCTCAATGGAATGATGCTGAATTTCTGATTCAAGTATATATTGTACACTGTCACTCGAAAAAAGGGGTATTTTTGTTGATGTCTTCGCATCTAATTTGTGTCTAGTTGGGAAACTGTCAATAGTTGCTTGGGTGCTCAGTAATTTCGTTCCGGTGTAGAGTTAAAGGGAGAATTTATCACGGCGACAAACTGTGTATTAAAACCAGATGAAAATCAGTTGCTATTACTCAAATCTAAAAAGGTTTAATTTTTGATTCTTCAGAATAGACCGAACATATTTTTACACCTTGTTATTAATAAGCCCTTGAAATCCATGAATAAGTCACTACCAACTGATCCATGATAGGTTCAAAGTAACCAAACTTCATGTTCTTTGTTAAATTCCACCATATATGAAATTATGCAAAAAGGGGTCTCATGAAGTTTAGTACCATATATCCGATTATCATGAAAATTTCCCATGTTACAAGCAACTCGTCCCAGCAGAGGAGACAATGCCCAATGCTTGCAGCATTGGTACCCTCTAGTTAGGATGAGAATATTCTGCCAGTTTTCATTTTGATGACATTCGGTATATGGTACTAAACTTCACCAGACCCCAAAAAAGTTAACACTTATCCAAAACATATCTGGCCAGGAAGAACCAAGACAGAGTGACTTTATGCCCCTACCTGACCACACTGCTCCACTATAATTACTAAATAAAAATTCTAATTTTGAGGTTTAGTCATTATTTGGTTTTTACACATCACAACTTCTAATCGTCAGAGCTCAGCTCTTAAACCTGCCAAGACCCCCCCACCACTCTAGTCTCAATTGAAAAGTGAAATATTTTGATTGTGATTTTTTTTTTGTCCTTATTTTATTTGTTTGCCCTAATGCTTCTTTTTGAGTGTTGCTGGCTATTCGGTTTGTCTTTTGCTATCCCAACTCATGGTGGTAGATTATTCTTCACCTTCGGAGAAGAAAGAGATTCTAAACCATCAACACTGCTATTTCATAGTGTTATTGATGATTTTAAACTTTTTTATACAGTTTGGCTGCTACCAGACACTTTCAAAGAGAACATTTCAATCCTCTAGAATAAATATATTTATATCAAATTACTGCCCATTTGCTACATTTTCTTCTGACAGAACCCATTTTCTTTGGGTGTCTTGAGTAGCAGGCAGTCTGTCCCACCTCCCCCAAAATCAATATCATTTTCTATGAAATATGGAAAAAAAGACTGTTTGTCATGAGAGACGACTAAAAGAAAGCAGGTCATTGCCCAGGCCAAGGACAGACGCTACTAACTGTGTTCTGCTATAATGGTCCAGTGCTGTATGGAACGTTCCTCGCTTATTCTATGATTGCACCTCTTCCATTATAGAGCCAGCTCTTTTCTGTATTATTGGCCGTTTTCTGTTGCTGTTACAGACCTCATTTTTAGTCAAATTGAAACCTGAATTCAAAGTTTTATATCACGTTATATTTTTTTTTATTATTGTTGGCCTGCCTGTCTGAGCATATACCCCAACAACCGGGGGCTTTTATACCCGTGTAACTGTGTATCTGTTCTATGTAACAGACCTGCAAGTGCCTTGATTAAGGGCACGCTCGGGGGTGAAACAGTTCAGGCATCGAACCATCGATCTTCCAGACAATAGGGTTGCGCTTAACTGACTGAGCCACCGAGCCGGGCCATATCACGTTATACACATGGTAAAGGGTAATCTAATAGGGGAATCTATTGGTGATTTCATTATCCCCCAAAAAAATTTAAAAGTAATGTCACAATAATGCTGCAGGCCCAAAAAGCGGCCTTCATCAGACATTTAGGATTGCGCTTTTCAAACTGAGCCACCGAAGCGGGCCATATCACGTTATACATTGGAGTAAAGGGTAATCTAATAGGGATATCTATTTTGATCCTTCGGGATATCCCCCGAAAAAAAATTTAAAAGTAATGTCACAAAAATGCTGCTCGCAAAAATTTTAGTGCGTTTTTTATTGGGGTGGCAAGGTGATTTGAAGCTGCTACAGACCTCATTTAGAGTGAATGTAAATTTTGAATCTGCTCACTAGATGACTAATCAGCCCACCTGTGGTTCAATAGCCTAGTGGTTATGATATCGGCTTAGAGTCTCAATTTATCCATCCCCACCCCCCAACCAACAGAGGGTGTAATGAATTGCACAGGCTCTGCCAAACCGAAAAGATCACATTTCAGCAACACTAAAAGTCTTTCATTAAGTGGCCGCTGGTACAAGGCCTTGTTCAGGGTGGCCACTCAAATGAGTGGCTGAAACAGTCCTATGCAAGAAGTTTTTTCGCAAGAATAATGTAAAACTTTGAAATTGCCTCCTCACTGCTTTCCTGATTATGTTGATTTGCAAGGCTTTAAAACTTGTGTCAATACACATCTGTCAGGGATAAGAGTTCCTTATTCCTATTCCTGCATTTCATGGTTTCAGCGGACAGCCTTGATCTGAGCAAATTTTGACAAGAAAAAAAAGCCAGACAAACTGAAATTCCTGATCTGACAAAAAAGACCAAAACATTCAGTTTCAGATAAAATTTAATTACAATGCATCTTGGATAAGACTAGCAGTAAAAATTGAAAAGATATTTTCAGCTACAATGAAAAAATATTGAAATTAGCGGACAAAACGATTAACATAGACTACGTGCGCCACATAATCTGATAAACTATAGTTGAATATTTTATAACGATTCTAATTGCTCAACCGGTGATGCACAAACGACGTTTTATTTTTGCCGACGTTCCAAATGTCTATACAGACGTTCCTCATAAGGGAAATGGAAGAAAATATTTTAGTAAAATAGGTAAAGTCCCCTTCATTTTATTCCACGACTGATTTAGCTTTGAATTTATTTGAATTACTAATTTGGACTGACCAGCCTTGGCAAACATTGACCCAGGTAAAAGATTTACACACATGTCACAATAGAGCTGGATAATATTGGCGACAGAAATGGGATTAGAGCCTCGCAGTTTCAGATTCCGACAATCCATAGAGCCGCAAGAAATTGTGAAAATGATCAAATTTTCACAGTTTCAGATTCCGACCATCCATAAAGCCGCGAGGGTCTCGAACCAAGAATATTTCCATTGAAAACGATAAATAATAAACATTGAGCCTAATATGTACAGTATATCAATAAAAAGTGCACTTCTAATTCACTATATACTTCAGTAAATGTTTTAATGAAAAGAAAACAAGAAATCCACTCCTACATAAAAAGAAATGGGACGAGCTTCATACTGTGAAGTGATTGGACGACAAAAATCTTTCACCCACCAGGTGGAACAAGACGACGGGGCATGCCTTACGTAAGATATTCGTGTCTTTAATGTAAAATATCATAAAATGAGCAAAAACCGCAATCACATTTTCAAAATTTTTTATAATTTTTTTCACAAAAATGACCAGAACTTTTACTTTTTCACACAATTGCATCACTCTAGTCTTAGTTTTAAATCCTCCTCCCCCAACTGAGATTTGACGGCTTCCGTAGCTGCCGTTTACTAGTAGAAATGAAAATATTTTCGCAATAACCGACCAACTGAGACAATACCATTAAAAATGTGTCATCGTGGTGTTGTAACGAGAAAACTTAGGGAGGGGGTTCCAAAAAATTTTTGAACAAGGCTCATTGCTTAAAAACTGAACAAGCGAATTCACATATGGGAGGGTTTATCCTGATGTTTCTGCACAAAAAAAAAATGATGTCTCTGTTTAAATATAAGCTAAAGCTTCAAAGCACCCTTCTTAAAGAGCAAAAATTAATTATATCACTACAAGCAAATATATATATATATATATATATTAATTAAAATTTTTATGATTTGTCAAGCATGAGCCACAGATGGACCGTGTCTTATCGACACGATCCATCAGTGACTCATACTTAACAAAAATTACTGGTCGGTGAAACATGGAATATGCATAAATGTTTCAAAACATTTGATAACTAGGGCTGGGGCTTTTTGAATATCACAATTCTATTTAACTCCATTGTTGAAATCAAAATCGAGAAATTTATAGTTTTTAGTGTATTTTCAATTTATACTACATGTCTGAGAATAACAATTTTCATATTTTTAAACGACGAAATATAATCGAATTCGGACAAATTTAACCAAAACTGATTGAATTTTGTCCTTAAAAATTTTAGCTTATTCAGTAAGTTTTTGTTCCTATGACTGATTGATTCATGCTCGATTCGAATCATAGAATCCAATTGCCCAGTCCCATTCATAACGAAAATTTTTTTTCGTCCAAGCAAAGTCTTCGGTGACTTCATAAGTAAATGTCACATCCTCTTCAGCACTATTAGCTGCTAGAGTTCCGTCGCAATTTTCAATTCACCGCCAGATTTAAAACTGAATCAACAAGCTTAAAAATTACACACAAAAAGATAATAAAAATTAGGATGTCACAAATATCCCCGATCAAAAAAATTTTTGTCGAGTATGAGTCACTGATGGATCGCGTCGATGACGCGGTCTATCTCTGGCTCATGCCTGACAAAATAAAAATTCTGATCGGGTCATCGTACCGATACAGACAGACGTATATAAATAGGGGTGACACTTTCATATTCCAGATCCAGATAAAAGCTGAGATTATAATGTAGATTTCTAAAAAATGGATTTCAGGCAAGGGCATGTTCAGTAGCAGGATTACGAGTTTCTAAAATCGTCAAAATATTCATAAGGATAAGAGATTGATTCCTTTTGCTAATTTCCTGTGTAATCCAGCATTGATTCCTTCTAATATATTTTATATCCACTGCTTAGAGAGAATCATTGATTGACCCTGTAATTGTGACCACTCACAGACGGACACATTGTGGGTTAGAGTTGTTCGGGGAAAGTTATTGCACCCTGGTTTTTCCTGTTCGAGCGGACTGCTGGATACCCAAGTTATTGCACCCTAGGTTGTAAGTGGTAAGCATGGATTAACGAGGCCGGACTTGAACCTGGATTCCGGCTGTGTTGATACCCAACATGTAAAAATCTACTATAACTGGAATCTCACAAATTCTTACCGACTTGCAAGCCTGTATATATCTTGGAAAGTGGCAACCCTATGTAGAAAAACACAACGAAAACATTTACTCGGCAAAATACGAGGTGAGCTGGACGTTCTGGATCGCAAATCTCGTTCGAAGAAGGTTTCACAGTTTACTAAACGATATCTTTGAATCCTAAATAAGGGAGTTTAAAAGAATCTCGTTAAGAAGATGCTCGTTAGCGTTGGTTGATCTCTTGAACATTCTTACATTTTGACCAATTATCAATATTGTATATTGATCATCTATGATAACCTCCCTTCATTATGACCAAAATGTCCAGCCCAAATTTATAAAAAAAAAAAGCTCTGAAGCCCTAATATTTTCAAGAGCATATTCAGAATAGTAACTGCACAATTTATTTAAAAAAAAAAGAAGGGTGTAAAACATTTTTAATTAGATTGATATTCGTGAAACTACGGGAGAAAGACTTAAGGAAGTTTTCATCGCAAAATGAATGAATCAATTAAAAATATTCATAAAGGAAATTAAATTTAATCACAATTCTTGGATGCTCGACTATTCGTAAATATCCATGTGCGACCCGACCCATCAGCAGTTCATACTTTATTCATTAAAATATTTTCTACAAGACGAAGCATTTTGCAACGCACCAAAAGCACAGGTAACGCCTGAACTAGATTTCAATAACCAGGTTCGTGTTTTATTTTTATAAAATTTTGAAGCGTGTTGGGATGCATGGGGTGGGCAGACATGGTGTTTTAAACTTTGTTGAGTTTTCCTGTTTTATGTGTTCTTTTTCTTTACTTCTATGTGTTTATGAAGGAACAAAATAAATTGATGATGCTTAGACCATCGTTTGGCTATTAGTGTCGGCATTTTATGAGGAGCTGAACACCAGTGTCTCATAGGAAAAAATTGAATTTATGCTATTCTAAGTTTAAAAATTTGAGTTGATGAAAAAAGTCGCTGTAATGTGAAAATGTAACATTTGGGGCTTACTCCCCAGTATGCCAAAAAATATTTTCAATCAAACGAAATTTGTGCACAAATATACATTTTTAGGTGTGAGTCACTGTAATGTGGAAAAGTATAAATTTTAGGCCTCCTCCCCAGTATGCCAAGCACATAAAAGCATTTTAAATAAAATGAAAAAATACACAAGTTTTTCTCAAAGTTTGGCCATTTTGCATCCCGGTAAATCTGTGTGGTCTCTTTGTACAGTTCTTTGTCATATGACATCACCAATTTGATGACATCATCGGAATTAGTCAACTTTAACGACACTGTAGATTTTGCTCACGAACCAGAAGCAGGCTAAGAATCCGATGGTACCTGGAATGGGAAAGTTTGTATTATTGCATCTGCCTTGTAGGGGAGGGGTTAGAATTGGCCAAATGTATCTCCTTTCATAGCAGTATTGATGATTTTGGAACTTTTTGTACAGTTTGATGACTGTTAGGAGTAACTCAAAAAAAAAACATTTCAATCTTCTGGAAAGAGATATATAATGAAACACTGTAAGGTAGGGCTTTAGAATGGTCCTAACGTATTTCCTCGTGTCGTAGAAGGCGACTGAGAGGAAGCAGTGGGCGACTCTAAAAGGAAGTAAAGAAGTGGTAGATGGTTTTACCATTGCCCAGGGTGGATACCACTCACTGCACTTTAGCATGGCGGTTTCGTTTGGGATGTTTTCCGTTTAGAGTGCAGTTGCTGATACTACATCTTGTGGTAGGTCTTTGCTATTAAGTGGCCGTTAGTTGGTTCCTTTTAGGCACTGATCCCGGCCTTGCTCGAGAGTGAATTCAAATGAAAAAATTCTGCTAAATTTTCAGATTTCTCTGGGTGTACGAGTTCTGTCATTCTGCCAGTCTGGCGTTGATGTGATGTGAGAACTATGGTAGAAGGCTTTATCATCGCCCAGAGTAGATATCACTCACTGCACTTTACCGTGTTGGTTTTAGTTCAGTTTGTGATGTATCCGTTTAAAGTGCAGTTGCTGGTACTACATCTTTTAGTAACTCTTTGCTGTTGAGTGGCCGTTAGTTGGCCCCTTTCAGGCACTGCTTCTGGCCTTGCTCGGAGTGAATTTCAATAAAGAAAAAATGCCATTATGCCTTTTTTTATTTTGAACATATTTTAATAAGATATTGGAGATCAAAACAAACATACCTTGACAAATCAAATGCATAAAAAAAACAATCACCACCAATTTGCACACCCAATGTTTTTTGGACCATTCACCCGCACCCCCCGACCCCCCCTCAGTTAAAAACAACAATGTTACCCCTAACTTACCACAGAAGAGGAAAATCATGATTGTCATAATCAATGTGTAACCAAAGTACAAAATAGCGGATGTGACGCCCTCGATGGCCAACTTTGTGACGTAGAAATGCATTGCGTAAAGGAAGAAATACACAGCTGTGAATCCAGATGTCAGGAACGAACGCCACCACCAACGATAATCCTGTAGAATTAAAGGTTGGGGAGTGGAAATGAGTGAAATAATATATATAGTATTTACAAGAATAAATGCATAACTGGTGAAGGTGAAGCAATGTTTAGCGACCATCAACGTAGACTTTCGAAACGCCAATGGTATAATATACATCGTTTTAAATTCACCAGTTGTACATTTACGTAAATGCTATGGAATTACTTGATGCAAGTATCTCGCTAAAAATAGTTATTTATGTTAGAGTCACATGCGGGTTCAAAACCAAATAAAGTTGAAAAAACTGTGGCCCAAACACATTTCACTGTTTCAAATCACAGAATTTTAGAAAAAAAAAAGAAGCCCTGCATGCTGCTTAGAGATTTGAAGTGCTGAGGGGTTTGCTTGAGGCAAATGGCCATAGCTCTTCCTAGGATGAAATAAATAACTTAGGATGGGTCCGCTAAACCAAAGTATTTTCTAGAGTAACCGGCATGAATTTTCTTGTGGAATTAAGCAAAACCTAACTGTAGGCGCTTAATAGGTAAAAATTTTCAGGAAACATCAGGAAAAACAACCTTAAAAACCCCTTTTTTAACAACATTTCAGACAAAATGCTAAATTTGTACTTTTGCAGCACATTCTCTTATGTTCCCCAGCGATAAAAACAAGAAAAAATTACCTCCAAAGCTGGATGGAAATAGCACAATAGTGCGGCAGTTTCACAACAGGGAATAAGACTTCGAATATATAGAAGAGTTCAATAAAAACTCAAAATTCAATTTAAAATTTGAGGTGTTATCCATCAGTGTCACAAACTCAAAATTATGAGTTTTCATCTCAAAATAGTAATTGCATCAAGTTTGAAGAACTATATGCAGATACGCATAATTTGACAGCCAATCATATTAAATTACCCCTTTCCTCAAAAATTTTTTTAAAAAAAAAACAAAAATATCATTATAGAAATTTCAAAAAAAAATGCTCAATCTATACGTTTTTAACAACCCGACACACATTTCCCCGCCTCCCCCCAAACATTGAAAATCACTTCCCCCGAAACATTGATAATCACCTCCCCCGTCAAACATTGAAAATCACCTCCCTGCCTCCCCCCAAACATTGAAAATTACTTCCCCCCGAAACATTGATAATCACCTCCCCGCGAAACATTGATAATCACCTCCCCGCGAAACATTGATAATCACCTCCCCGCCAAACATTGATAATCACCTCCCTGCCAAACATTGAAAAAATCACCTCCCCGCCAAATATTGAAAAAATCACCTCCCCGCCAAACATTGAAAAAATCACCTCCCCGCCTTCCCCCAAGCATTGAAAATTCCCTCCCGTCTCCCACACATATTAAAAATTACCTCAGAAGCTAGGTGGAAATAGCACAATAGTACGGCAGTTTCGCTGCACGTGATGACCAAAATGATGGCGACGAGGAACAGGAATCCGAACATATAGTAGAGTTGATGAGACCAGATCGAGTGCAGAATAAAGAAAAGTTGAATGAAAATGCACCCGAACGGGAGGATTCCACCCATCACGATACACGATAACGGACGAGTGTAAATCAGTTGCGGAGGTATTTGTCTCGGGATCTGGTTGGTACGAACGGGGTGCTCGATTGGCTGAAAAATATACAAAAATAAAATATTAATTTAAGACTAGAGAGGTTCAAAGTCTTGCTTCACACTTGCACAAGTTTATTTCTGTAACGTTTCAACTGACAAAAGTCAGACTTCTCCAGACAAGCATTTTACAAATGACATGACTGTTTCCAAATTTGACCAAAATCGATTGTATTTTGTCGTTTAAATAAAAGCCATTGGACTGAGTGTGATTGAAAATACATCGCTTTTGAGTCTGTTTAAGCTAATATTTGTAGTTCGTAACTGTATATTCCTAATTATCATAATAGAGGCAATAATAGTAATAGTAGAGATGGAATATTTTTTATTTTTATGGAATCTGTGATTTGATCAGATTCGAGAAAATTGAATCTAATTGCTCAACCGGTGATGCGCAAACGATATTTTTATAATTTGCCAACGTTTCGAATGTCTATACAGACGTTCTTCATCAGGGCAGTGATGAAGCCCTGATGAAGAACGTCTGTATAGACATTCGAAACGTTGGCAAAATATAACAATATCGTTTGCACCGGTTGAGCAATTAGATTCGCGGTGGCAATCACTCAATCTTCGAGAAAATTATCCGAATCAGATTTCAGTTCTATAGTTCTCACCCTTTTCTTGTATCCAAAATACGCCCCGATAAATGTCAGGGGAACGGAGATTCCGAACCACAGTGCGAGTACGGCCACCAGAGTGAAGAACGGGATCGCAGCTGAGCTTCCGGCTCCCCAGAGAATGAGATTCATGATGAAGAAAACCAGGAAGATTGTACTGAAAAGGAGAGAAAGGGATGAAAAAAGGATGAATTCTAACGAAAAATTGTGTAAATAACTTTTTAGTTACTTATTTGAGTTGATACTAGGGAGGCCAAAAATCAAATTTTTTTTTTGTATAACCACTTCATAGAGTGGATCACCCTGTCCAAGGCCCTATAACAGCGGCCACTTATAGACGGACAGGGTTACAATTGCTGGAAAGATATGATCTTTTACTGTTCGGCTTAGCCTACCCAAGTTATTACACCCTGGGTTGAGTGGTGGGCTGGGATAAGCGAGCCGGACTGGCCGGGGCTCGAACCCGAGATCTTCAACCTTCGATGCCGACATGTTTAACCACTAGGCCATAGCGCTCACGCGAATATCTTTTGGTTTCAGAATCGAACCAGAGAATTTTCTCCGAATCGAATCAGGAGTCATATAATAAACAAACAAAGGCATTATTTCATCAGCTTAGAATTCACATGAAAATTCACTCTTATATATGAAAAGAATTATCATTTTGTTGATTTCGAATCGAATCGTATAATTATTGATACAAATATCCAGAATCGAATATTTTGGACAGCCGTAGTTGATACCAAGTCTGAAAACTTAACCAAAACAATTGAAGTATGAGCCACTGATCATGCTCGACAAAATAAAATTTCTTATGGAAATTTATATTATAAAATCTTTATCTTGTAGGCACATCTGTGCTTATAGTTTTTATTCGAACAGCATTTAAAATGCACTATAGAAATAGAATAAATGTTTCAACAACGAAAATGATGTCATGATTTATATCAAATTTTACATCGTTAATTTCTTTTTTTATGGGGGGGGGGGGGGGGCGAATTAGTATCATGAATAGATATCATGTGTCATCGGGTCAATATCTTCAATAATATCTCCGATAAATGGCTTCGGGTCGAGAGACTAAATAAGAGCATTTGCAGTCCAAATCGAAACTTACCCAGATACCAAGAACGAAGTCATCAGCACATTAGTTTTCCATCTTTCACCTCCGAATGCTGGAAAACAAATGAAATTAAGAATTGAATGAATGAATAGAAAAGAAGGCAGCCTGAATATCCGAAACAGACAAATGTCGACCGTTCCAAGCCAAGAATTATAATTTCACTTAATTAAATCATTTATATTGAGAGAACTTGGGTGTTCGAATTTCAAATTACTTGAATTTGTGCTAAAAGAATTTCAAATGTACTGTATTTTATTAAATTTTTCCGACATGTTTTATCCAGAGTTGATTCAGATAGAAATAACTTTTAATGAGAATTTAGATCATCACACTGTTTGGGCAACAAAATCTCTAGGTTAGGATAGGATATCATTTCTATCCTGCGGGAGAGGAAAGCCGAGAATACAGCTGAACCACATGGCGAACCACGACCTCTCGTGCAGATACCAGTTCCAAATCGGGGTGAAGGTTTTTTTGATTAACGTATTTCTCATTCTTCCTGTTCATGGATCTGGTTGGTGGAGGAAGTCGTAAGCAGTGCTTACGTGAACCCACGTGTACCGGCGAGGTGTCCAGCAGACCTCCCGCATGTACTTATTATCCCTTACGGGGTTCGATCCCGCGTCATGACGATCAGACATGCGTAGAGTGACGGAAAAAAACTTACTTTTGTACAATCTTGCCGAAGCGTATCCAGATAAAACTCCGAGGCAGACGAACAAAACAACAGAAGTTGTCCCGAGAGCTCCACGATTCGCCGGAGATAAGAAGCCAAGACAAGCGAAGATGAGAGTCACAAATGTCATAACAAAAATCTGAAAACAAATTCAGGATTTTTTTTAAACTTCGCTTCAAGAAGGCCAGAATCAGCCGACGACCACTTAAGTACAAAATAAAATAACATCAAATGCA
Organism: Styela plicata; assembly: GCA_963675895.2. Taxonomy (NCBI): domain Eukaryota; kingdom Metazoa; phylum Chordata; class Ascidiacea; order Stolidobranchia; family Styelidae; genus Styela; species Styela plicata. The sequence continues at coordinate 1,614,158 of OZ023145.1, read as the reverse complement.
AAATATATAATGAGGTGCACAATATCGCCATCGCCCAGGGCAGATACCACCCACTGCACTTTTCCACAGCGGTTCAGTTCCGTTTGGAATGTTTTTAATTTTGAGTGCAGTTGCTGGTACTACATCTTTTAGTAACTCTTTGCTATTGAGTGGCTGTTGGTTGGTTCCTCTGGGAACTGCTTCCAGCCTCGGTTAGAGTGAATTTCAATAATATACCTGTATTCCAACACCATTCAGCACAGCCAACAACATCGGTTTCTTAGGAGCTCTGAAAACATCTCCATGAACAAGTTTCCAACCAAATTCTTCCTGAGCTTCGTCCTGAAAAAAAAGAAACGGAAAAATATTAGTATATAAGAGATGTTTGAATTAATAGGAAAAAAAGATTTTACAGAAAAATCCAGTGTTCTCCTTAAAAAAAAGATCCCATGATTACAATTTTTATTTCATTATTTTTTATTTCAAGTGTGCGGAAATTCTGCCAGAAATATTAACAGAATTTTTTTCATATTTGGTTAGGATAATATTGTGAAACTGGGTGCTTGAAACTACATACACCCAGAAAAATTCAGTGTTCCCATTCATTCCAGACAAAAGCAAGATAACGTCTGGAGAATACTAAGATTAATTTATATCAAATATTAGGTTTATTTAATTTAAATCATATTAATTAGCAGTAGTTTAGTTAATTTAATTTATATTAATTAGTAGTTAGGGAATGTGTTACTAGTAAAGAGTAGAGATGGGCCGATGCTAAAATTTTCGCCGATACCGATACAAGTACAGATACCACCTTATTAATTTATATTCCGATACCGATTCCGTCGATACCAAGTACATTAAATATGTTAAAGGCCTTTTTGTATCCCCATACTTTTGCTATCGGTATAGTTGCACTCGTGTATGCTTGTGCCCACTTACGTTTCTACCCTTGTGCTCTTGCCTACGTTTGAGTGCAAACTTTTATGGATAAAAATATACTGATTTATACTGCGTTCAAGCATACAGCGGGAAATATTTGTGGGCACACAACTAACGGGAAACCTAATATCTTTCTGCATCAAAAAGAACATATAGTCACAATTAATGACGATGGAGAGATGAATTTTATTTAATAAAACTCGAAGTGTTAAAAGAATCGTTCCCGCGATAAGGCCTGCCTACTCTATCAGAATAATGTTTGAACGCTAGGCCAACATAGATCCGGGCTGAACAAGTCTGAGCAAATAGAAAATGTAATAAAATGTTGATTTTCCATTTACTATCACATAAACTAAAGCGCATGTGAACGCTGCGTTGTAAAAATCGTCATTTTAACTGAGAAGCACAAGTATTGGCATCGGTGGTGAAAATTTTACGATATCGATACATCGACCCATCTCTGAGTGTATATGCTGATTTTAAAACTAAATATATTCAGAAAAATTCAGTGTTTCCAGTTAAAAATTTTTTCAATAGGAAAGTGTCAAGTGCTCAGTCCTTCGACTCGTAAATGGACTGCATTTAAAAAAATCCAATCCATTCGAAAAAATTCAGTGTTCCCATTGGTACCACCTACCTGTGATTCCGTTTGATTATATCTGGCAATATCTTTATGTAACGATCGAATCATAATCATTGCGACCATTCCAGATAAAAACAACACAATGACAAGGGAGTTCATGATAGAAAACCATTGAATATTCGTGTTCGGCAAACTGTCTAAGACGTAGTCCCATCTTGAAGCCCATTCGATCTTGACATCGGGCTGTTAAATAGAAAAAATATTAGAACTTAACATTGGATCGTGAGTAGTTACAAAAGCAAGAAAACACAAATGCATATTTTATTTTAGATTATCACGTTCAGTTTTATTATCTCCACCAATTGAAACAACACATTACACACAAGCATCAGGTATATTTTGTACCGGCATACCGCCGCCAAAATGCCGGTATGCCGATTCATTTTCTGCTATCAAAAACATGCTATTGTGTCGTTTTAAAGAGCCACGTGATGCGCAACCTAGTTCAAAAAAATCAGGTTCAAACCTCTAAATGTGGGTGTATTGTTGTTTCATGACATTGCAAAAATTAATCGAGGCATATCAGCAGCTGCAAGTGAGGTAAAGACCCGTTTTTTGTCGTTATTTGACACGATAATGCATCAACTTGTAACCCTTTTAGGCGGAATGTCATGAAATCCCGGTATCACAGCAAACCGACATTGCCAAAATCAACACAATACGATATTTTGGAAAACTCAATATTCACCGTCCTACCGATATGCCGCCCAGCTGTACAAACACACCTATCTAATCAAAAAATTTACGAAGCATGAAACGAACATTTTGTACAGCCATGGTATCAATATTAGTCAGCCAACATCCCAAGCAGAACTGAACCACCATTGTAAAGTGCAGTAAGTGGCATCTGCCCTGGGTGATGATAGAACCATCTACCACTTCTTTGCTTTCTTTTAGTCGCCTCTCACAGCATGCAAGAAATATGTCCTAAACTGCTCACAATTGATAAAAAAAATCATGAAAAATAATACTTACAATAAAGTATACGCTGTATGAGTATCGAATGCTGACATCGCTTTCCGCTTCCTTGGGGATCCCGAGAGGTTCACCAGCACATTTGTCACCTTTGTAACTGTAGGGAAAAGCCATTGAGAATTTTGCTAGGGACATGATAAGAGCTGGGCGATATTGGTTATATTATCCACCGACATACCGCTGCCAAAATGCCGGTATTTCTGGTATGCCACGATATTTTCTGTGATCACAAAGTATGCTATTGCATCGTGTCAAAGAGACGACGCGTGAAGCCCTAATTAAAATAAAACAGGTGCATATTATGAAACTCTATAAATGTGTACGAGTTGTTGTTTTATGAATATGCAAAAGTCGAAAGAGGCATATAAGCCGCTGTAACTAAGCGAAAGGCCAGTTTTTTGTAGCCACTTGGTGCGATACTGGGCAGGGTGATTCACTCCCAAGACGTGGTTGTGAAGAAAAATACAGCTTGGCCTTATGGCACTTATATGATACACTCTGCTACTCAGACGCACAAAAAATATAGATCCCATCAGAGCAAATGTAGCAATAATTCATTGTATATCTATTTCTAGAACATAAAGATGTCTTTTTTAGAGTGTGTAGCGGCAACCAAACCGTAAAAAAAGGTTAAAAATCATTCATACTGCTACAAAATAGCGGTATTGATAATTTCGAAGCTTCTTTTTTTGTCCATCCAAAAAAAAAAATAACCTTTCCGATACCCAAAGGAAAACAAGATTGCGGCACCCCTGATTCTACCACAATTTTGCAGCGAAAAAAATCACAATTTACGTCAAATTTTAAATAGTATCACAATTCGTAATAAATTTGGAAATAATCACACAAAACGAAATTATTTTTATTCATAAATTTTTTGACCATTCAGATATAAAACCCCTACAAGGGTGGGCGGCAGAGTCTAGGCTTTCTTCGGGTGTCTGAAATGTTCATGCTGTTTTTCGGATGAACAAAAAAAAGCTTCAAAACCATCAACACTGCTATTTTCATAGCAGTATTGATGATTTTGAACCTTTTTATACAGTTTCAGTGCCACCAGGCCTCAAATTCAACATTTAAATCTTCAGTCAAAGTTATAGCATAAAATATTGACTATTTGCAAATTTTCTTCTGATGGAACCAGTTTTCTTCGGGTGTCTGAGTAGCTCTTATTCTGCCAGTCTGATACACGGTACCATTTTTTTAAGCATGATAAAAAGAAAAACACAATTAAAAATATAATCCCATATTACACAATATAACTGAATATCATGCAAAGTGCAGAGAACCATAAATGATTAGAGATTGGCATTTTTTTCCAATCACGAACCACCCATCAACCATTCTTCCTCTACAGGGCCATCAAATAATTTCCATCATTATAGATTTAATTTAAGTTTCATTTTTAACAAAAACCTTAATTACATTGATGAATAGAATTGCGATAGCATAATTAATACTTATTTTTTTACAAAGTTACCAACTATCTATCATTGGTTTATTGATAAACGGTACCAACCTTCTTGGATCCACAGTTACTCTGACGAGTCTGGCACCGGTCCAGTCTTTATTGTCACCGGGATGGTATCGGATTTTTTTATATCGACGTGGTTTAAACAGGTAAAACGTATTTGGTGTCTTGAATGTTAGCGGCTGCAATAAAGAAAAATTTAAGTTAAATAGTGAATTGAGGTGGAGCCCGACCGATATTGCATTTTTGCAACTAATATTTTGACACTTTTGACCACTGATAACCGATATTTCTCTTATGTAAAACTCATTGAAAAATCTTTCATATTTCTAACATTTTGATGAGTTATTATTAGACAGAGGGAATAAAATTGCATCTCGCTCTAAGCTACCGTTAGTTTTAGTAGCAGAGTAGCCTCCAGTCCGGTTCCCAATCGGGAATTTTTACTTTTTTTTTTAATTGAAATTCACTCTGTGCAAGCCGGAAGCAGGGCCAGAAGGAACCAACTAACAACGACAAATTAAAGTAAAGACCTACTACAAGCTACTGCACTCGAAACAGAAAACATCACAAATGGAACTAGAACACTGTTTAGTATCTGCCCTAGGCGATGGTATAACCATCTACCACTTTCTGTTTTCCCTTTAGTCGCCCCTTACAACACGCAGAAAACGTGTTAGGACTATTCCAAAGCCAGTACCTTCATGATGAACCGCGCACTTAACAAAAGATGCTTTTATAAACTTTTGCTGCTTAAAGAGAAACCTCCCACAAAGAACTAAAAATATTCTTACGTCCATTTGACAAGCGTCCTTTTGCCTTCCTTGTTTGTCAACGAAGCAGCCGATCGGGAAACCTGTGCTGCAGTATTTCTGTCCTGTACTTGTCTTGTAGCACCACGCCACGGGCATGTTGTCAACAATCCTGAAAAAGTTTTTCAAGTATATTTTAAACAAAACGTATACCTATAAAATATAATATGCAGCAATATCATGAGTTATGACAAAGTTTACGATGCTACGCTATTCATGGTATTTTGTGGGTGCCGAGTAGTTAAACATGTGGGCATCGCAGGTTGAAGATCTCGGGTTCGAGCTCCGTCGAGTCTGGTTCACTTATCCATGCCCACCACTCAACCCAGGGTGTAATAACTTGGGTAGGCTAAGTCTAACAGGAAAAAATCATATTTTTCCAGCCATTGTAACCCTGTCTGTCTGTAAGTGGCCGCTGTTACAGGGCCTTAGACAGGTGATCCACTCCTAAGAAGTGGGTATAAAAATAATCCCCAGAAAAGTTATTTATTAAAACTGATGAACTTTATTGAGCAGGGAAATCATGAATATGCCAAAGTTCATGCACCAAAATTTGCCGTACGTACATCTTTACATCCATTTGCCATCAATAAGGGTGACCAAAACCGAATATCCACTGAACTCAGAATTGAATCGAATATTTTTTTATGAAAAAGATCAAACATTCGAACATAAGTATTATATTAAACAAAGAAAGAAATTTTATCAAAAAAAATAAAATAAATTGTCAGACGCCAAAACTGACATCTAATTTTGAAATATAGAAATGTACAGCATGAAACAGAAATGTATACTCTTTTGAATCTGTAAATAATTTCGAATCACAAGGAAAATTGATTCAAATAATTTATGATTCGACAATCATGAAGTGAATATTCTGGAAATCCTCCTAATCAGAGCAATTTGATAACAATTTTTTTAAATATTATTTTAAAAATTTATTGGAGGGTTGATTTTCTGCCATCTCTGGGGTTTAATTTTTTTATAGCCATTCCTTGAAGTGGACCACCCTGAATTATAGACGTACAGGGTTGAGTTATTATCTTTCCTGTTCAGATAAGCGTTCCCAAGTTGGGTGATACCCCTGGGTTGAGTGATGGGCATGGACTAGCGAGCCGGACTCGACGGGAATCGAAACAGAGATATTCAACCTGCGGTGCCAACATGTTTAACCACTAGGCCATCATGTCCTAATGCGAAACATACCAATGTTTTTTACATAGCTGTACAACATTCGACATTTCATTGTTCTAACAAATATTAGAATAGCCATGCAAGAATCCTAATTTATGATGAAAATGTTTGTAAAAATTAATGATAGAATCGTCTCGAATTTTGAGATTGTAAGTGCCTCCTCCCCCCCCCCCGCCCAAGCCCCCATATCCTGCCCCTAGTGTGGCACATACCAATGGTTTTCGTAGCTGAACAACATTCCATATCTCAAAAATTCGACTTTCTTCTTATCTTCGGTATTGCTGTTCTTGTAAGATTTCTTACAAACTTCTTTACAGGTCTCGTTCACACCAAAACTGAACTGTGAATAGAAATAAAACAATTCTTAAACATTGAAATTTATTGGAAAGCCAGAAAGCAGTGCCTAAAAGGAACCAACTAACAGCTACTTAATAGCAAAGAGCTACTAAAAGATGTGGGACCAGCAACTGCACTCTAAACAGAAAAATTCCAAACGGAACCGCCATGGTTAAAGTGCAGTAAAGCTAGTCGTCCGAGGCCAATTATTTGAGTGAAGCTCCCGGAGCAAGGCTCCATAAATGAACAGAGTGTCAGCGACTCTGCTGCTTAGACACCCGAAGCAAACGGTCACTATTGCATGATATATCTGAGGCTAGAAGATTTAAATGTCTTTTTTACGTAGCAGCCAAACTGTCAAAAAGGTTTAAAATCATCAATGCTGGTATGAAATAGCAGTGTTAATGGTTTTGAAACTTTTTAGCCAGTCTACTAAGGGATATGAAGTAAACATTTTGGGCATGTGGAGGAAAAAAAGATTCTGCTACCCTGGGTAATGTCAATGTGAAGTCACATGAGCCGAGCCCCTATAAAAATTATTACACCCTGGGTTGAGTGGTAAAAAGCTTGCAAAATCGTGATAATTCATGGGTTTAAAAGTAAAGTTTGATATCCCAAAATTGAATCAATTGTAATTCGAATATGACCAATACCATTTTTTGAGTGAAATTCACTCTGAGCAAAGCTGGAAGTAGGAACCAACTAATGGCCACTTAATAGCAAAGAGCTACTACGAGAGTGCCAGCAGCTGCACTCTAGATTGAGAACATTCCAAACAGAACGGAACCGTCATGGTAAAGTGCAGTGAAGCGAGTTTTTCAAGGCCAATTATTTGAGCGAAGCTCCCTCCCTCCTAACTCTTTTAATGAAATTCACTTCGAGCAATGCAGGAAGCAATGCCTAAAAGGAACCAACTGCACTCTAGACGGAAAACACCCCAAATAGAACTGAACCGCTATAGTAACGTTGCAGTCTCATCTCCGATCGGCAAAAATTGAAAGCATTTGTACCTGGTAAGGTGAAGTGTGAATTCTCTCTCCGAACAAGACTTGACCCAAGTTCTCTGAGATGCCTTTCTGCCCAGTTTCTTCCGGTGCCGCACAGAAATCAAATGCGCTGTAGTCGTACGGAATTACACTCTCTGATGATGTCAACCTGTTCACGTACATGTAGATTTTGTCCTGAAATAGAAATTTGACAAACAAATAAGATTTGAATTCATGAATAATTTGCTGGTAAGAGACTGATCTATACGGATAGGATTTCATTTTTATCCTGAGGGAGAGGTAAGTCAAAAATACAGTCTAATCATATGGCGAACCAAGACCTCATATGCAGATACCAATTCAAAATCGGGGTGAAATATTCCGGCTTATTATGTTTGTCATCCTTCCTGTTCGTGGACTTGGTTGGTGGAGGAAGCCGTAAGCAGTGCTTACGTGACCACCATGCACTGAGGAGGCGTCCAGCAGACCTTTCGCATGTAATCATCAGTGCTTTCGGGACCCACAAAGATTGTTTTTTATTGTTTTCGCAGCAGAAAAAATGTAGAATATTAGCATTTAGAGCATTTTAGCTTCAATATATATATGTACCGGATCTTATGTATGCATTTTTATTCATCTCGTCTAAAATCCATATTATAGCATTTACAAAATAAAGCTTATTGAGATCGGCTACGCAAACAAGACCTTGTATGCCTAAAACACGAATGTACGACATATACCCCCCCTTCCCAACAATATTGGACGCTGACACAAAATGTAACCAATGCTAGGCAACTGGCATTCTGGCCCACATATTTGTCAAATAAAAAGCCACCTCAATAAATTGAAAATTCATAAAACCTTTTAATGGAAGAACGCAACATAATCAATCGTGTATGAATAATGGAACAACCTATTTAACACAGGAAATGAATTTCAAAATAAAACCAGGAAACGGAGCATTTTGTAGGAAGGAAGGACATGAGTAACATTCAGCTCGGCTGTATGTAACGAGACTTAATTATAGCGATCACAATCCAAGCATGTGTCATATAGTGGTGGATGAAACAAATCAAATTGATCAAACGATACGGGGGTACGAAAACTTTACTTTTATCCATACTCGCTTGATAAACTTTACAATAAGTTTACAAATACTCTTGTTAATAAAAAATTTTCATAAACGAGAGCATCTGCATGTTCATATTTTTTTTTAGAATAGTTTTGAACATTCTTGATGACTTTTGCAATGAACTTAAAAATAAATGTATATGATGAAAGTCTATTAGTAGTAAGAGCAGTCGTGAAATGGAAGTTTATTTTTTTATACACAAATTATCATGATTTCTGAAGTACTTGTGCATGAAAAATCAGCGGTATAATAGTTACCCCTGACACACTCTAAACTGCTAATAAGAAATATTCATACCTATTTTTGTTGCTACCACCATTTGTAGGCTATCAAGAATATTCTATTCGAAATATTCATCATAAATTATTCGATACGATTTCTTGCAACAATTCAAAGTAAACAAAATGCCAATTTTGAGTTTTCTTAAAATTGAGTGCATATTTCCAGTAAATAATAAGCTGATACAGATGACTTCGTTTATTTATTATATGACTTCTGATTCGAATATTCCATTCGATTGGGAAAATTATTCGATTCGGTTCTGGAACCAAAAGATATCAGATTTTTACACGATCCAACTCATTAAAGCACATCGCCCTGAGCAATAGGATAGGATTTCATTTTTATCCGGCGATAGAGGAAAGCAGAGAATACAACTTAATCATATGGCGAACCACGAGTTCTCGTGCAGATACCAGTTTCGAATCGGGGTGAAGGTTTTTGGATTTTCATATTTCTTATTTTTCCTGTGCATTGACGCGGTTGGTGGAGGAAGCCGTAAGCAGCGCTTACGTGAACCGCCGTGCACCGGTGAGGCGTCCAGTAGATCTCTCACACATAATCATCGTCCCTCATAGCAGGTTATGACAATCAGAGATGTGTAGCTAGCTTGAACCAAGCACCACCAATGCCCTGAACCAGATCAACTTATAGACAAGCAGGGTTACTGTTGTTGTAAAGATATAATCTCTCTCCGAACACCCCAAGATTTTACACCCTGGGTTGAGTAATGAGCAGGATGGGTTAACCAGTTTCTACTTGCCGGGACTCGAGAGATCGCCAGCCTGATAAGTGATAACCACAAGGCCATCGCCCTCTCAGAAAAATTTTCAGAGCTATGTTGTCAAAGCAGATACAATGAAGCATATTTTTTATTTTATGAAAATTGATAATTATTTAAAAAAACATACGAGCATAAAGGCCAACATTGATGATTAGTCTGGCAGGTCGGTGGAAGTCATTTAAAAAACATGATATAAAGGAAATGTGGGGCCTATGTAGTGCTGGCCGACATCCCTGTAAATATTGGTATAGAGTTTTCCAAAATACCACATTAATCTTCGCTCCAACGGTCCAAATCCAGAACCTTTGACTGCTCAGATTCGGACTGCGAGACTTCTGTGAAACTTTTTTTTAAAAAAAAATTCCTTCCAACGTGCATAAAATATTTCATTTATCAGATCATATGTTGACATCGCGAGTTGAAGATCTCGGGTTCGAGTCCCAGCTTGTCTGGCTCGTTTATCCATGCCCACCACTCAACCAAGAGTGTAATAACTTGGGTAGGCTAAGCCGAACAGGAAAAGATCATATCTTTCCAGCAATTCTAACCCTGTTTATTCATAATTGGCGCTGGTACAGGGCCTTGGGCAGGGTAATCCATTCCAAGAAATGGCTATGAAAAAAGAATTTCTATAGCCCTGGGCAGAAATTTTGTTTAAACTTTAATAATTTAGCTTATATTATTATGCAATACCCTTGAAGAAAAATCTTGCTTTCTAAAACTTAAACTGAACATGCGTTAGAAAGAACGAAACACACAAGAATGCCCTCAAGGCAATATTATAAGATTGATAATGTGGTTTTCTAATCTCGTGATTATTTGTTGGAACTAGCATGATCCACATCAGACTGGCAGAATGACTGCTACTCTGCTACTCAGAGACTCGAAGAAAATGAGTTTTAATCAGAAGAAAATTTAGCAAATGGACTATATTCCATGATATTATGTCTGTTAGAAGATTCACACGTCTCCTTTTGAGTGTCTGGTAGCAACCAAACTGAAAAAATAGTTCAAAACCATCAATACTGCTATGAAATAGCAGTGTTGATGGTTGTGAAGCTATTTCTGTTCATCCGAAGAATATAACATCACATTCAGAAAACTCATAAATTCAAAAAAAAAAAAATTCTGCTACCATGATCTACACATGGACCATATATATTTGAACAGTGATATTTTGGCTGAAATTTTATAGCACTCAATGTGTATATTGGATAGACGTATCAGTAAAATAAAACGCGTCTAAGTTCCGGATCTCACACATAGGTGCAGGATCTCCTTAACCCTTGTACGGCAAACTTTATGAATTTAATTACTGCGGAGGTTCCACAATGTCACAAACAGTTTTATGCAAGAAGTTTTCTTCCAAGAATCTCAAAACTTTGGAATTCCTTGCCTTCTCACTACTTTCCAGATAGTGTTGATCTGCAAGGCTTTAAACTCGCGTTAATAGACATCTATCAGGGATGGGGGCCTTAATTCCTATTCCTGCATTTAATGTCGCTCTTTGCACTTTAGTGGCTTCAAGAAACTTTTCAAGTATGATTTGTCTCCTGTAGCCTCGCTCTGAGCGAATTTTAATAAAAAAATCTCCCGAAACTCTGCACCTGACCATGGTGGTTCGCTTCAGTTCGAGATGTTTTTCGCTTCGAGTGCGGTTGTTAGTTAGACCATCGTCGTCTTCGGTTCGTTTTATGGGCTATTTCTGGCCTTGTTTTGAGCGAATTCCAGAAAAAAAAGCGAAACACATCCAAAATTGAACTTTTACAGTATTTCTGATTCATATATTCAATTACATTAAGGAAATGTTTTGATTCGACTTCAATTAGGGCTGCAACAATTCGAAATCAACAAAATGAAGAGTTTTATTTTTCAAATATATGTAAATTTTCCAGTAAATTATAAGCTGATGAAGATGTTTTTGTTTTTTAGTATATGATTTCTGATTCAAATATTCGATTAGATTTTTTTTATTAAAATTCGCTCAGAGCAAGGCCACAGAAGACGAATCAAACTTGAAAATTCTTCCTAAGCCACTAAAGCGCAAAGAGCTACATGAAACGCAGGAATAGGAACTAAGGAAACCCCATCCCTGACAGATGTCTATTAATGCGATCTATTAATTTTAAAGCTTTGTAGATCAACACGATCAGGAAAGTAGCCAGAAGGCGAAGATTTCCAAAGTTTAGAGATTCTTGGAAAAAAGCTTCTTGCATAAAACTGTTTGTGACATTGTGTAACCTCCATAGTGTAGAGGTGCGAATTGGTAGCCAATCGTGTTGATCGATTAAAAAATTTTGTTCAAATTAAAAATTTGGTAAAATTATTTCATTTTGATTCTGATACCGAGAGATATTCAATTTCAGACGCCCCCAACTTCAATCAAAATCAATAGTTATTCGTTTTGGCCGCCCCTGAAAACTAAGTAGTAGACCTCGCTAAACAAAAATTTTAAAGCTAACATTCATCATCTAAAGCTAACATTCATTCATCTAACATTCAGCCGTGGCAGTTTTAAGATAATTATCAACAAAAGCACATTCAACGCACATGGTCATTTCGTTTTAAGTCAATTTAATTTTCATATATAGAAATATATATAGATGGGGGTTCCTTAGTTCCTATTCCTACATTTCATATAGCTCTTTGCACTTCAGTGGCTTCAGGAGAATTTTCAAATATGATTTGTCTCCTGCGGCCTTGCACTGAGCGAATTTTAATAAAAAAAAAAAAAAAAAAAAAACATAATACTGTTTTTTCTGGAGACGAATAAACATTCATGCATACAAGCAGCCAGCACACTTCAAACTGACGAAAGTGACCAACTCAGACCTCATGGTCTATTTTAAGTCGGTTGAATAACCAATTCAAAATCCACATATGGGTGTGATAGGCGAGTGGTTAAACATGTTGGCATCACAGGTTAGAGATCTAGGTTTCCGAGGCCCGGTGAGTCCGGCTCGCTTATCCATGCCCATCACTCAACCAAGGGTGTAATAATAACTTGGGTAGGCTAAGCTGAACAGATAAAGATCATATCTTTCCAGTAATTCTAACCCTGCTCATTTATAATTGGCTACTGTTACAGGGCCTTAGACAAGGTGATCCACTCTAAGAAATGGCTATAAAAAAACATGATTGAAAAGCATATAGTTTCATAAAAATAAATGCAAATTTTAATGTTAATACTGTGGAAATTGTATTATTATTTGTTCTGTTACAGTATTTCTGGTCCGAAAACCTGGATAGAATTCATAAACTCTTTCTGTTTTTCTTGGGTTCGATCAACCGTTTTGGCCACTTTTTACAAATAAAGTATGAAATAAAACTTGAAGTTCTCACCTTACATTCAGCTGTGGCAGTTTTACAATAACTATGAGGCACAAGACCTGGTAGATAGAATCCATGTGCTGCTCCAAGAAACAACGTCATTAAACTGACGCAAGACACCAATCCAGACCTCATGGTCTATTTTAAAGTTAACTGGTTTGTTAAATAAACTTAGAATAAGAAGAACAAACTGGTATTATTGTCAAGACAAAAAAATCGACAAAAAATTGGAACATTTTATAAATAAGAATGTGAAGATTGTTAGCATTCAGGGAGAATCGAGTATGTGACGCTGATAAATCGTACCTGACAGCACGGTTTATCAATGGCTCATACAAGATTAGGTTTGTGGTATACAGACTAGAGGTTTTTTTAAGTGGGGTTGATCTTTGGTGAACTTTTTAGAACAAGCAAAAAAAATTGTTTTTTATTTCTTAGCTCAAACTTTTCAGATCCAGCTTTTAACATAAATAATGATGGCAAATATCTCTTCAAACCATGCAAAATCAAGGCTATAATTGAACTAATGCATCTCAAATTATCACTTTTAGAACAATTACCAAAATTGTTACCAGTTAACAAACAGTTTTTGCTTTTCAGTAGCTAATATTCTTAGCAAAGAGAAACAAGATCCACGAAAGAGACTATGTTTCACGTCCCGAGGGCAAGATCCGTCAGTCGCTTATACTTAACAACCACTCTCGATATACAATTTGTTGATTCTGCTAAAGCAAATCATTTCTTTGACATAGAATAAAGAGAAAGAATTTGTATCACGGCGAAATATTGGTAAACAACGCATAAAGTGACCGATACAGATATTCAGGATCAATTAAAGACTGGAAGCAAGAGACGTTAAAATAGCCATTAGTAATAACAGTCAAAATCTCATTTTTTCCAAGACACAAAGTGAAGAAAATACACTTGAATTTTTTATTATCTCTTCAATCATGTACCGAAACAGTTATAATTTTGCTTTTGCCAGGATACAGGACCGCAGGTTCTACACAAGAACAGTAAAAATTGGACAAATTTTGTTCATTCACAGAATAGCGGTTCATTCACAGAATAGCGATGACAGGTAATGAACATGAATTTGAATCTGTCTTGAAAAAAATACTAATCCGCAAGTGAAAAATATCTAATAACGTAAAATTATCATCTCAGTCCAAACTCTATTTAATAATTCACAGAAATTGTTCATAAATCAGCCAAATAAGGACAATTGTCAAGGTTTCCTACGGCTGCTATGCTTTTCTTTCCTCCCAGCACTTTCTTTGCAACGCGGGCGACTTGCGAAGTGGTAATGGCGTCGATCTTTGAAACAATTTCTTGCGGGGATGCAGCGCCACCTAGAAGAGATGTTTGAACTCCTAGGTCACCAACCGCGGACTCCGAGCACTCCGTTTGCATCAAAATGCTCGATTTGAGGTTCTGTTTTCCGGCTGCAACTTCTTTGTCAGAAACGCTACCTCCCGCCAAAGCACCGATTTCTTCTCTAACTGCTGACACAGCGCTTCCTATATTTGCTGAGTCAGCTTTGATGTACACTCCAATAAGACCCGCATCAGCATAATTTACATTGTATGATGATGTCACAAAAGACCCGTCAACTTTCTTGCCGATGGCAGCCCCTATGCGACCTATTTTACCAGATTGCCGTTTTACGCTGCTGTTTGTTCCAAGAATGTTCTGCAAAACTGCGATAGCAATCGCGTCTTGATCGTTCAAAGATGAACCACAGAACGAAATACCGACATGTGCTGTGGTACCTCGCTCTTGAAGTCTAACCTCGCTGGAAACAAATTCTGAAGGCTTGGTGGCGGACGATCCACTAGACGGTAAATCAAAAGCAGTATCTCCAACATCACACAACTCGTCATGGTTTACTCCGCTACCCACGAGCACCATGTTATTGAGAGTAAAATTTGAAGCAAAGAATTCCTGTGCCATTTCTGTAGTATGTGAACCAATCATGCTTTCTGGCGACAAAATTGAATTTCCAAGTCCGCCACGGAAAGATGCTCGATGAACGGCCTCCATTAGCCTGAAAGCAGGGTCGATATCGGCTTGTGCAAGTTGGATACGCATCGTTTTACTGATTTTATCCAGTTCCCACCAGAGAAAACTGTTTTTACAGACGGAAGGTGCAACGACTTCGGTGATAAGATCTCTCCAAACACGACGTCCACATTTTAAATTGTAAGCGATGTGTTCCCTTGTTCCAGAAGCTGAAAAATCTCCTCCCAAGTTCCCTAAAAGTTGAGTATAGTGCCATGCGGTGTCCTTTTCCGTGCTCAACAAAGCGCTAGATCTGACGCAATGTGAAATTCCGAAATTGTTGGAATTCTCGTATCGACTTCCAGCTTTCACGAACAGCATCACATTAGCGTGAAGAGATGGGTTATCGGTTGTCACTACGCTGATTCCATTTTTCAACTTTGTTTTCATGACTTGTCCGTCGCCAGCATCTTGTTTCGCGATTTGACTTGATGAAAGACGCTTGAAGACTGATTGGATATTTTTTGATGCGACTGGACCTCGCAACATCATTTTGAAATGTTGTCGTTTTAACTAACTATTAAAAAAAATCTGGGAAAGAAAAAAATAAATACTGATTGAAGTTTGATTGAGAAAGACTGATCTGAGCAAAAAATTAAATCTCGTAAATTGACAAAAAATAACAAAATTACAATTTTTCTATGATACATCAGTGATTAGATCTGCATTGGATCCTTATTCCAGCCATCCAATCTTATTAAAGAGTGAGAGAAAAATTATACAGTGAATTTCAATAAAAAAAATTGGAATCTGAAGGATCTCTGGAAGTCGAATTTAAAGATAAAACAAGATAATTATCAATTTAATAAACTGCAATTTGATATATATTTCAGTGTGACAGAATCATGTTTTATCACGTGTATAATATGCTGATTGGTGAAATTCTATTATTTCGGTTCTTTTGGAATTTTTATTCAAAATCAACTCAAGTTCAAGCTGTTAAACTTTGGCGATGAATAAAGGGTATTAGGCAATAATATAAATGTTCGACAGGAATTTTGAAAGACAAAAGCAACACATGCACAACACCAGTTAGCTCAGTCGGTAAAGCGTTGGGAATACGTTCGAGCTAGGCATCTCTAACGTTCTGGGCTTGAATCCTGTGAGGGATGATTATATGCTAGAAATCTGCTGAATGCCTCCTCGGTGCACTATGGTTCACGTAAGGGCTGCTTGCAGCTTCCTCCACCAACCATGTCTATTAGTAAAATATTAAGCCAAAAAAGACACTCCAGTTTGGAACTGGCATCTGCACGAAATGTCGCGGTTCGCCATATGGTTAAGCTGTATTCTCAGCTTTCCTCTCCTGTAGGATGAAAATGAAATTCTATCTGGTCCTAACAAGAATGTAACAGCCAAATTAAGACATACAAGGTCGGATTAAAGGTGACCCACTGAGCTCTTTATCTGGCTTTTTGCTGTTGAGTTTGATATTAAACCGTTATCAATCAGTGTTTACTTAGAAAACACTTCCAACAATTGATTGATACAAACCTCATGCAGATATTTTTTTCAAGTTACTGTTCCAGAGCTCATCACCAACTTTTTGTGAAGTCTTAACATTTGCTCCTGGCACTCTGCACTCTCATGCTACATCGTCAGCCGACTTCAATTAAAACGTGTTTTAAAACTACTTATTCAAATTGTACCTATTTAATATACAAGCTATATAGTCTCCCTATCACTATCAGAAAATGATAAATTTTAAGCACTGATTTAAGTTTGAATGATTTTATCATTGCCTAGGGCAGATACCACTCACTGCACTTTACCATAGCGATTCAGTTTTGGAACTACATTTTGTAGTAGCTTTCTGTGTTTTTAGTAGTCGCTAATTGGTTCCTTTTGGCTTCGTTCTTGCTTTGAATGAAATTCAATTAAAAAATAAGTTAGCTTGTCTGTGTTCCCAGTTCCAACAAACTAAAACCAAAGTAACTTAGCCTAATTTGGAGCATAGAAAATTACGAAAACGCATTATAAAGTGTTTAGTTCACTAGAAAAACTAATATTACGCACTTGCGCTTTCAAAAATTCAATCAAAGACAAAAAAAACTTTTGACCTTGCAAACTAAAACTAAAAGATGAACTGCTGACACTAACTGCGAAAGCTTTTGTGGAAATCCAAGGTACAATATAACTGAATAAAAACAACGAAGATTTAAAAGAATTCGATAACTTACAAGCCAATAGTTAAATTGATTCCGTAAATCAAAATGCAAGCGATCCAATATCCAGGTGAACGAAGAACGAAACCAGAAGGAAATCGTTGGCGGAGAAACGTCACCAATCCGGTTGACCTGGTTGTGGTGATAGGAGTCAAATAACTTGGTTCCGGGAGTTCATGACTCTGACATTTTCCCATTTTTTGTATGTATTGATACGAACTTTTTATCCCTAATTTTCTGTTTGTTCATCCATATTTTATCTCTTATGCTTTGGGTGCTCGGTTAGCTCAATGGGTAAAGTGTTGGAAAAAGAGATGTGTTTTATTCATCAACCAGAAAACAGCTTATTTCAACAATAAATATACAGGTTTTCGGTATAGACTGAGAGGCTTCAATACGATTTCTCAGCCGTCGAAGTCAGTCATCACCTAAATGGACGCTTTGCATAATATAATTCATAGGGTTACAAATCAACAATTAATCACCAATAATAAAATTGTTTTGGGGTTGGATAATAGTCAAGTCTGAGTTAAATAAATGAAAAGGGAATTGACTATTTACAAGTGGTTGGCCATTCATAAAATGGCTGGACGTATAGGATATGATTGCATAAATGGGGTAGTGGAATACGCATCTAGGTTGGATAGAATTTCATTTTTACCCTGAGGGAGCGGAAAGCCGAAAATATAGCTTAATCACATGGCGACCCACGACCTCCCGGTCAGACACCAATTCCGAATCGTATGTCAAAGGTTTTTGACTTATCATTTACTCATTTTTCCTGTGCATGGACATGGTTAGTGGAGAAAGCCCTGAGCAGCACTTACGTGAACCACCGTGCACCGCCTCGAATATAATCCGGCCTAAATGGGATTCGAACCCAGGATATCAGTGATGCGTAGCTCGAAGTAAATTCCCAGCGCTTTATTGACTGAGGCACCCCCGATTGAGCTAACCGGACACCCCATCCTCCATTGTCCAGGATTTCCATGAAAGATGGTTATGTGTGAGAGGTCTGCTGAATGTCTCGCTGGGGCAGGACAAAAATGAAATCTCATCCTAGTCTGCTCGGTTAGCTCAATCGGTGAAGCATAGACTTAGAGAAACGCAAACCTGATCGTGCTGGCGTAGGTTCGATTTGGTGTCTGATCAAGTGGCCGTGGTTTGCCAGGCCGCACTGTTAAGGCGTATTCTCGGCTTTCCCTCCAAAGGATTGATATGAAATCGCGTCCTTGCGCGTCTGCTTGTATTCTCTCATAATTTGAGGGTCTCCTTCTACAAGTGTTATCAGTATTGTAACCAAGAGGGTGGGGGAGTAGGAGCCCGAATTTTTTTAAATGCTTTTGTGAACCATAATAAATGTAACGTGGCCCCCCAAAAGGTTTGAATACCGCGAGGGATAATGATCAGAGCAAACAAATCCAAAGTAGCATTGAAAACACGAAAAAGTTTTTTTCTTCACATTTCTTCCTTGAACATGGTAGGTAGAGGAAGTCGTAGGCAGCACTCACATGAACCACTATGACGTCCAGCAGATGTCTTGCGTATAATCACCCTCCATCGATTTCGATTTTCACATTTCTTCCCAGGAAGACAATCAGTAAATGCACTTACATTTCCATCACACGTCTAGGACTTCATATAACCACCCTTCTTGGGATTCGAACCTTCCCCAGGACAATCAGAAATGCATATTTCCAACACTCTGGACTTCATCAGGAACACAAGTAACTAGCTCATTTCCTTCAAAGTTTTCAAGATAGTTCCCTCCCCCTAACCGTGTGTATATTTGAATAAAACTTGGTACACTAGCACTAAAACGACTTACACCTCCAGTCTTATAACCCGCACAAAAAACAACGAAAATACAATCCTTCAATTTTTATTATAATTTTCATGATCTTGCTTCATTTACCATACCCAAAATTATATCAAACACCAATAAAAAATTTAGTCGAACGAGCTTATTTGAGAGAAAATGCTTCATAATGATATACATTGCTTCAGATATTTTAATGAAGTTGAAATAACGTTTTTTAAAACTACAAGTCACAGATGGACCAAGCCTTCGGCGCAATTCATCAGCGACTCATACTTAACAACCATGTTCAAAAATTTTTCACGAAAATTTTTTATCTGCGGAAGTTCAAACATATATCAGTGGCCGCACAAGATATCAATTCTTAGATACATCAAATATTATAAACTATTCCAAGAGGAATTGGCAACATTTTTTGGGATTTGTTCGACTCTATTCCCCACGGTTTTAGCCCATCAACAAAATGATTTGAATTCCCACAATATAATATATTGTTACAGATAGGAATTAGAGTTCAAACCTCCCCGAAATACAAATCAACAGAACAATACAAACTGGAAATTATTTTCAACCAAAATTGACAATTTGATAAAGATTGTTTTTCTGGTAAACTTTAAAGACTGGTATATAAAATTGAAACATATTCACAATCCTGATCTATGACCTTTAACCTTTCTTGGTTCCGGTTGACAAGAGAGCAGTAAGTCCGCTCGCACCGATCATTGACAGGACGTAATTTGGGAGCGAGGTGTAACTTCTCAAGAAAAAGAATGAGATTGCGATCATCGCTACAAGGAATAGAGCGTTGCTGTACAGGATTGAAAGCTGCATCGACTCAGCTTCAGCGATTTCGTTCTTCCTCCAAAGGATTCTAGATTGATAGAAAGAAGTTAGATTAAAGTTCCTTTATTTGCTCAAAGAAAGGTTTGGATTATTTCAAAAGATGTCATTAGAGAGCACTTCCAGATATTAAATGAAATTTCTTTCATTAAAATTCACTCAAAGCGAAACCGGAAGCTGTGGATGAAAACGAGTGGCTACCCGTACTCGTACCTATGAAAATTTTGTACCAGCAACTGCGCTTACCATTATTGAAACATGAAAACTGAACCACTTTAATAATATACAGTAAGTGGTATCTGCCCTAAACAATGGCAAAATCATCCACCATTTCTTAAATAGGATGGGATTTCATTTTTATCCTGCGGGAGAAGAAAGCACAGAATTCAGCTTAATCATATGACAAACCCCGACCTCTCGTGCAGATACCAGTTTCGAATAGAGGTGAAGGTTTTTGGCTTGCTATATTTCTTATTTTTCCTTTGCTTGGACCTGGTTGGCAGAGGAGGCCGTAAGCAATGCTTACGTCAACCACTGTGTACCGGCGGCGCGTCCAGCAGACCTCTCGCATATAATCATCACACCTCACAGGATTCAAACACACGTCGTGACGATCAGAGATGCGTAGCTCGAAGCGTATTCCCAACGCTTTTACCGATTGAGCTAACTAGGCACCTGGCACAAATGAAGGATGAGAAATAAGTGTGGAGTGTAATCACTATTACAACCCAGCAAAAACTATATCCAGGTTCCTTTTACATAGAGCTAAGTTATTACACTCTGGGTTTGTTTAAAGCATGAATTCTAGACCCAAACAGAACTTGAACCTAAGAAATCATTACCTTTCATCCTTTTCCTTTCTTGAAATCTTCTTGGCTTCTGATTCAGGAAGTCTGTCCGTGATTTCCTTTGCAATGGCATCTTCACGTTTCTGTGCAAGTCTGGAAACGATTTATGACAATAATTAACATATGGGAACCATCAAGAATGATAACCCAATTTGATTTACGTTCTATTTTCATCTTGTTTTTCAAATATGTAATCAACATGGAATTTTTTGCCATTAATCACAAAACGGCGTACGGGTAAGATTGTCCAAAATATTCGATAAATACATGAAATCATGAATTAATTGATTCCGTTTTCCCAATGATTCAAAACCAACAGAATCGATATTGTTATGATTTTAGGAAATATGTAAAATATATGTAAATTTCAGCATTTTTAACAATTTTTTGAAAAGCTATTTTTATTTATTTCTCATAACAAAATGCGCAAATTCAATTCGCAGATTCAATTCAAGATCGACGACAAAAAAGCTTCAACGAGCAATACATGCAAGGTGCCCCTGGGCGAGGCACTGTAACCCACAGCTTTGGGACTATGATCAATAAACCTCACCGGTTCCTCACATGTTCCACACGGGATGGAATGGCAAGTCGCAAGAAAAATCTCGTAACCAGATATAATTGTAAACATTGTTAATTGCATATGTGAAATAATAAATTTAATGATTCTCAATTCAACAGGCATTTGCTTTTGGCCTCTACATATAGAGTATCTCAATGCAATGAGAATGTTTTCATGTTGTTCTACTTTAGATTTCAAGTCACAATATCTTCAATAATTTCACTGTTACGATACACTCATTCTTTCATGCAGTTTATCAAAGAATGTTTTTCGGCTAATTTTTCTTTTAATGAAACGATTTTTTGGGTGTCTGGATAGCAAAGAAGCTGATATTTTACAAGTTTGAATTGTGGTACAACCATTTAAATCATCTTTGCTGTGTTTAGAAGCTTATTATGACACGGATAATATGCGTTAGAGCATTTTTGAAGCCTGCATCTGAAATGAACTTCATTTCACAGTATGCAATTAGGAAATGTTAATAATTCTATCTGGTTACGAAGTTCATCTTGGATCTCGTCATCAACCAGCGTGGAACGAGTATGAATATTGATCATTGTCCCAAGTGTGTGGGATTAGATCTAGTGAAGTTCAGTACCATATTCCCGAATGTCATCAGAATATTTTCATACTAGCTACTAACTATACTAAATGCTGCAAGAATTTGGCATTGTCTCTCAGGTTAGTGTCGCTTGCAACATGGGAAATTTTTATGATAATCGGATATATAGTACTAAACTTCATGTGAGCTGTGGGTTATAGTTCCTCGCTCTGGGACACCCGCATGAAATGTAACGCTTATTTTTGTTCATCAATCTTAACCATACCTTGGTTGATTTCATCACACCACCACAATCAACAACGAATAAAAGAGGTCATAATATAAACAACTTACTTGTGCTTGAGTTCAAATTTGTTGTTTTTGTAAGCAATGGTTATTAAGTACATGGAGATCAATGTGACGAGTACAAAAGGAATCGGTGTCTCGACGATATCCATCTGATGGATTCGGATGTACAGCCCTGGAAATGAAATATTATAATAAAAATAACACACTGAAGGACTAAACTTTTTTACAGGTAATTGTACTTATTTTAAGCTTAAAAATAGGCTTGTTAGAATAGAAGTTGTAGATGATTTCCCCATCACCCGGGGCAGATACCGCGCACAGCACTTTACCATAGAGGTTCAGTTCCATTTGGGATGTTTTCTGCTGTTGCTGATACTTTATATCTTGTAGTAGTTGGTGACCAAACAAAGAGTTTGGTTTGCCAAAACAAAAATTTGCTCACCACAACCATTAATTTATTGAGAAAAAAACTTAAATTCTCCTACTTGCTCCTCATCTCTCTTTCACACACATGCATTTGCAATATTTCAAAAAAATTGAGAACCAAAATTTTATTCCACATTAATCAACGAACACAATGCTAATGATAGTCCAGCTTTATCAGGTAATCTTAAAAGAGGTGCCGCCAGAAGAAGAACAATATATATCAATAAGATCCTGGTTCTGTTTTATCAACGAGCTAAGTTACCTATTCTGTATTTATCATTCTGCATTAGGAATCCTTTTGTCACAAGTCATGAACATATCTATTTTCACAAGAACAATGAAACATGGGATAGGCAGTTCGGTGCACGAGGTCACAAAACAAAAAAATAACATAAATATTTTAGAAACTATCACAAGAATTTACTCACATATTGGCACAGCAGAAATAAAAAGTCCATGAAAATAGAAAATGATTGACGATTTTCGGGAAAGATTTCTTCCGAAGTCACGCAAAAGCATTTCCTCTTCTTGACTGAATTGAGATTTCGGCGCCATTTTAACTGTCCTCCGTATACAATATCCTTCCCAAAAATGAACGAAAAACCAGAAAATTTGAACTCGCAGAAACCGTGAATCTGCAAGACGTGGAACAGCCGCGGTGTTGATGTGTCAGAATCGCGACACCATGTGGGGTTATGCATCGGTGATTTTAAGAACAATTTTGGGTAATTTTATGCAATTATTTCAATTATTCTTCCCAAATGACGTGCACTTCAATAAATTTCATAAATATTAAATTTTTATCAGGTTTTCACAAAAGTTTGTATTTATTACACGAATATTTTTTATTTGATGCTTCAAAATGTTCATCAATCTTCGAACGAATAATTTATAATTTTACTAAGTTTTTAAACTCGAATTAATCCTCCTTTACTACATAAAAGTGGTTATACATATATAACTGAATAAATTATAAAATTTAGAGATCACGTTCTTAAAATCATTTTTGAAAATACCTAATTAGTAATTATATTTCAATAAACTTTTTGGATACCCGGTAGTTGGCGACAAAGGGCCAAAGATTGAAATCACTATGGAGATATCCAACGCCTCACTAACTCACCTCTGTTGTTGATCGTCATGGCCAAGTTTGTTATCGCAGGTGAGTGTTTTTCTTATTTTTCGGGGACAATTTATGATATTTTATTTCATAGCTGTTATAAATCAGTATACTTCATGTTTGAGAGCAAGATTTCGCTATCCAAACCCCGCAATTTAGTGGTGAAGGTCCCATTGTAGGGCTTTCAAGCTATGTCTGTCTGTTCTAAAGAGGAACATTTTGAATCTAAATACTCACTTCTAAGTTCAGAGTTAATTTTAAAATAACAATCTCACTCAGGGCCTTGGTGATGCATAGCTCGAATTTTTTTTTCTAACGCTTCTTTTACAGTTTATCCACTGACCTACCGCGCAACGAATTTTTTCAGATTGACTCCGAAATACGCTTCTAGATACGCATCGCTGATCGTCATGACACAGATTTAAGTGAGGGATGATGAATATATACGAAAGGTCTGCTGGATGCCTCGCTGGTGCCCGGTGGTTAACCTAAGCTGCTTACGGCTTCCTCCACTAACCAGGTCTATGCACAGGAAAAATGAGAAATTCGATAAGACAAAAAACCTTCACCCAGACTTGAATTGATATCTCCACAAGAGCTGAGAGGTCGCGGTTAAAAATGAAATCCTACCCCTTTCCCGGTACTTATCTGTTTTACTTTACTAGGTTCCTGCAATTGTCCATACTATGCCAAACTTGAACTTCTGGCTGATGAACTCGCAATTAATCTTCCACAATTTCAGGTGAGTTTATGATTAAGTTTATATTCTGCTCTCGTTCCTCAGAACAAAATTTTTAATCAATCAACACGATTGGTTACCAATTCGCACCTATTCACTGTGGAGGTTCCACAATGTCACAAACAGTTTTATGCAAAAAGCTTTTTTCCAAGAATATCAAAACTTTGGAATTCCTTGCCTTCTTGCTGCTTTCCTGATCGTGTTAATCTACAAGGCTTTAAAACTCGCGTTAATAGACATCTATCAGGGATGGGGGTTCTTTAGTTCCTGCTCCTGCATTTTAGGTAGCCGTTTGCATTTTAGTGGCTCCAGGAGAATTTTCAAGTTTGATTCTTCTTTTGTGTCCTTGCTCTGAGCGAATTTCAATAAAAAAAAAAAAATATATAAATTTCGGTTCGATTTTTGTGCTTGAAAAGATGAAGGGTTTTTTCGACCCAAAAACAAAAATCGATATTAAATATAATTTCGCATCAAAAAAATTCAAAATTTTAATTTTTGAATAATAATTTATTATAAAATGCCAAAATTTTGGCCGATTGTCTCATCTTTTTGAAACTTGAAGATATGTCTGGCTACTACGAAACGTGCCAGCACGACAGATAACATTCCAAACTGGACTACAGCGCTATACTAAAATGCAATGAAAGTGGTATCTGCTCTGGGCAATGGCACAACAATCTTTCACTATTTATGTCTTCTTGAAATTATTTTGAATAATTTTTTGTGTGTATGATTTTTATTCTGATAAATCACTAAATTCTCTTTTTAGGTTCACAAAATAGTCAAACCAGTCGAGGAATGGTCGGACTGGCTTCGAGAAATTTGTATAAAAAATAAATGGAGTCATGTCAAGAGCCCCATCGTGTGGCGGGAGTTAGTCGACCGAGGAGGGAAGGGATCGTTGATTGGCGGGTTTCAACGAATTCTTGGAATATGCCCAGGTATTTCCTATGAAGTAAGATTGTGTCAGAATGTAAAGAGTTCCCCCAGTGGTTGAAATGTTTTTTTACAGCCACTCTGTTTCAAGTGGATCACCCTGACTAAGGCCTGACTTGTGCGAGCGGCCACTTATAGATGGACAGGGTTGGTCTGCTGGACGTCTTGCCGGTGCACAGTGGTTCACGTAGCCACTACTTACTGCGTCTTTCACCAAACAGGTCCGTACTCAAAAAAAATAAGAAATACGATAAGTCAAAAAACCCTCACCTCGATTCGAAACTCAGATCTGCACGAGATGTCGTGGTTCGCCATATGATTAAGTTGTATTCTCGGCTTTCCTCTCCCGCAGGATAAAAATGAAATCCTATCCTATCTATTAATCTTGTTTTATCAGTGTTACTACGGAGTTACGTCAAACATTATGACGGATTTAATGTTAAAAATGAGAGATGAAAACGAGAGAACAAGTGCAGAAAAGAAAAAAGAAGAAGACTATTTTAAGAGTCTAAGCAAACCTAAGCATATATGTATTACAGAGTAAGTACCTCTATTAATACATTTGTTGGTTTGAGCGAATCATCCTGAGCAAGGCCGCAACCACTTTTCAAATGTTCAGTGGCCTAGTGGTTAAACATGTTGGCATCACAGGTTGAAGACCTCGGGTTCGAGTCCGGCTCGCTTATCCATGCCCACCACTCAACCAGAGTGTAATAACTTGGGTAAGCTATGCCAAACAGGAAAAGATCATAACTTTCCAGCAATTGTAACCATGTTCGTGTATAAGTAGCCGCTGTTACAGGGCCTTGGGCAGGGTGATCCACTCTTAAGAAGTGGCTATAAAAAAATAAATAAAAATGGGTAATTTATGCCGAACTAGTAGATCAACGTGAAAATACTTTGCCCAGGGAGTGAAAGAAAAAACATCAGACGAACAGACACTGTTGTGATCTTTCTAGCCCTGGGACTATGCTCGATAACCTTACTTGTTCCTCATCGGTTCCACACTGGATGGAATAGCAAGACGCAAGATGAATCTCGTAACCAGATATAATTGTAAAAAATGAAAATGTGAAATAAAAGTTCATTCCATGTAGGTTCAGGCTTTGGAATAGTCCTAACATATTTCCTGCGTGTCGTAGAAGCGACTTGGAGGAACAAAGAAGTGGTCGCCCAGGGCAAACATCATCTACCGCACTTCACTATGGTGGTTAGAGTGCAGTTGCTAGCACTAAGTCTTTTAGTAGCTCTTTGCTATTAAGTGGCTGTTAGTTGGTTTCTTCAAGGCACTTCTTCCAGCCTTGCTTAGAGTGAATTTCATTAAAAAAAAATGTATCTCTGAAATTAGGAGTGTGTGGCAGTCAGTTTTGACTGTACAGATTAGAGATGTCCAAAATATATGATTGCATGCGTGATTCACGGACCATGATTTACTCAGTTTAATTTTCCCAGTGATTTAGAATAAACAGATTCAAAATAGTATACGTTTACAGAAAATAGATGTGAATTTTGATGTCATTCCCAACTTTCTGAGAAAACACATTTGTTTGTTTATTATATTAGTTCTGATTCGTATATCCGATTTGTCTTTGGATTCAATAGATATCCGATTATGACCACACCTAGTACAGATCTATTAAAAAGCAAGAATTTCATGTTGAATTTAAATAAATATTGATAATTAATTTCCCAGTAAATAATTAGCTTGAAGGATTCTGACATCTTCCCACCTTCTGTAGACAATTCATCCCAAATTCAAATTTTTTTTCAAATTTTTCCAGTGCATCGAGTCCTATAGCTTATCACCTAGTGGCTTCAATAGCGAGTGGGGAGGTTTTTGGACCCGATGTTGAAATATCAATGCGGCTCCTTGATACAGAAGAAAATATGCCTAATTTGAAAGGTAAGTTCGCTATTCGATCCAGGATGTATTGACCTTGGAGGGCTCAGTCGAACGGCAAGCTAGAGTGCCCAGTTAGCTCAATCAGAAAAGCATTTGGGATGCGCTTCGAGCTACACATCTCTGATCGTCAAGACGCAAGTTCATATCCCGTGGGGAATGATGTTTGTTAACTCAGAATACAATCAATGTGATTGTTTACAGTTGTTTACCAATTGCTTTAGTTGTTTACCTTTGACTGTTTTGATTACTTGATTGTCTACCTTATGTGGTTGGCTGTGTTGTTTATCTCTGTGTTAGTTCGTTGAGTATATGTGATGGCAGAGTGCACATCAAAACCTCAATTCTGTGTTTTACTTTTAACTTTACAATGATTATATTCGAGACGTCTGCTGCACACCTCACCGGTGCACGGTGGTTAACGTAAGCAATGCTTAAAGCTTCCACCACTAACCAAGTCCACACACACGAAAAATCAAAAATATGTCAAGCCAAAGACTTCCGCACCGATTCGGAACTGGTATCTGCGTGAGAGGTCGTGGTTGACAATTTGATTAAGCTGTATTCTTGATTTTCCTCTTATCCTATTATACGCTTAAACAAGAGGTTCAAGCGTTTTGCCTCACTCATACATATATTTCGTATTTCTGAATTTATTCAACCTGAATTTATTTAACGTTTTCTTCAGCAGCCCGGTCCATGCAAAGAAAAAATAAGAAATGTGTTTTTGTAGGCCTTACGTCATTATATCAGATTTATTTACAAAAACGTAATTTCGTAAATATTAACATTTCTGGTGAACTGGTAGACATATTAACTTTAATCTGATAGTAGCGCAAACGGTTTAAAGACTTGATTTAAAGCAATTAAAAAAACAGCTTTATAGCTTGATTACGTTACCGTGGTGCACTTTGTAACTCTGCCACCATTGCGTAATGCCGTTATAACGTAGATTCAGCCCAACTCTAGTATCTGCCCAGGGCGATGACTCCTTGCTAGAGTCTTTTTTATTCTGTCATTTATTATTATTTATTCTTATTTTTTCACTCCACTTTTTTGGCATTTTTCGAAGGTCTTGAAATGGAGGCGTTTGATCTTGCGTACCCACTTCTACGGAAATTGACTTTAACAACGGATCCCGACGAAGCATTAAAGGAAACTACTGCGGTTTTTATCCTCGATGAAGTTTCGATTGAAAATAAGAAAGGACTGATCGACTCAAGGTTTGTTAAGGAATGTTTTATATATTAGGCAGAATGATATTTTATTTTTATCAGAAAATTAACGGAAGTGAATAATAATAAGAAACACATTATCATTATGAGACAGGCTGTACATACAAGACATATTTAGCCTAAGACACAAAGTGCGACGTAATGCCTGCTACCTACATAAAAAAACGAAGAAAATTAAAAGTGAAATATAAATTGGAAAAAATGGAAAAACATATATATATATTTATCAGTGTATGAATGAAGTATAATTCGGGATTCGAAAATTCTTGTTATCACACTCTACTGCACATAGGGGTTAGGCGATGGCGAGAAGAATACGGTTCCTATGTAAAAATATTCCTCGTCCTCGCAGACGACAATCGAGTCTAATCAGAGCAATAAACAAATTTCCCAGACCAGATCAAACTTCGCTGTACTATATAGGTAATGCAGGTAAAGGGGATCTGCTAGTCGAACTAAACCTCCACATCTATAACCGAATTGAATAACTTCTTTTCCGAACATTCATCAGTGTATTGAGTGAATCGAAAGTATAATATAGCAGTATAATAAGTGAGTGAGCAAACGTAAGTGAATTGTAAGCAGAAGTGTAACATAGTCAGCAAGTGTAAAGGTAAGTAAGTTATAATAGGTGTTGGCAAGGCAATATATGTGAATTGAATATAATAAACAAATAAACATACAAATACGAGAGAACAGATGTAGATGTTACATGTGACGTTACGCAGTACGTGAGAATGAGAGAAATATAAATGTACGTGAAACAAGAAACGTAGGACATACGTAATACGTCACATATAATATTATATATAATAATAACACTGATAAACGAAGTATAATTCGGGATTCGAAAACTCTCGTTATCACACTCTACTGCACATACAATACAATGTTGTTTACCTAAAATGTATATGTTTTTCTTTTTTTCCCATTTATATTTCACTTTCAATTTTCTTTGTTTTTTTAAGTAGGTAGCAGGCTTACATCGCACTTTGTGTCTTAGGCCAAATATGTCTTGTATGAACAGCTTCTCTCATGATCATAATGTGTTTCTTATTATTGTATATTGGTGATGTATTAATTTTGAGACGAATAAACGTACATACATACAGAAATTACTGATGGTTACTGAAAGGTGGTGGATTATACACACACAAAAATACAACTCTTATATTTAGAGTTATTATCAGCTCAACGTTCCTTCCCAAGTCCACTTCTTAAATCTAATATGACAAAAATCGCTTTTTTTATAGCCACTCCTTGCAGTGGATCACCCTGTCCAAGGCCCTGTAACAGCGGCCACTTATAGACGAACAGGGTTACAATTGCTGGAAAGATATGATCTTTTCCTGTTCAGCTTAGCCTACCCAAGTTATTACAGTGGTGGGAATGGATAAGCGAGCCAGACTCGCCAGGACTCGAACCCGAGATATTCAACCTGTGATGCCAACATGTTTAACCACTAGGCCACTTGAGGAATTTAACATCTGTTTTTTGCTTTCTAGGGTCGACTGGTTAAAGAGAAATTGTGAATTATTTGAAAAATATGCGAAGATATTAAATGAACATGCGTTTCCTGATGTGAAGGTGGGTTGAGGTTATCACAACTTACGAAGTGGTGAACTGATTTACTAATTGCCCAGAGCAGATAGCACTTACTGCCAGTGTTGAGGAGACTAGAGTCCCAAGACCTAGCGCATGGACCTGGTTGGTGGAGGAAGCCGTATGATCTTGTCATGCACAGGCAAAACGAGATGAGTGTCAATTCAATGTGATTGTTTTGACCGATTCAGAACTGGTATCAACACGAAAGGGTCATTGGTTTTCAACATGGATAAGCCATATTCTTGGCTTTCTTCTCCCCCAGGATAAAAATAAAGTCCTACCCTAACCCAAATCCCAACCTTAATATGTGAGACAGAGGAAATATAAAACATACCATAGCCCAAATATTATCATTCCTGGTGACTTTATATACTCGAGCAAAACTGAAAAAATGAATCCCGGCTACTTTTACAGGTCATCGTTGCAGGCAGTGGGCCAGTCAACTTCAACACACACATACTTATCGAAAACGCAACAAATCTTTCAAAACAAAATATAGTGGCTGCTTCAAGGCTACAGGTACTTTTTTTGCTTTTTCTGTTTTTTCTGCAACTTTCGCAGAATCTTGTTCTTCTTCGGTTGTCTGAAACATCCTTGTCATTTTCTTCAGGCTACCAAAAAAAAAAGCTTTAAAACCAACAATACTGCTATTTCATAGCAGGATTGATGGTTTTGAACCTTTTTTTGTAGCTTCGTTGCTACCAGACACTCATAAATAGGCATTTTAAGTCTTTTAACAATAGATATATTATGAAATATTGCCTCTTTGCTAAATTTTCTTCTGATGAAAACAGATTACTGCTGCCAGCTAAAGGCGCACAAAATTTTCTTCTGAGATTTCAAAAGTTTTAAGCAACTCCCTAACTAAGAAGTACGGTACCCGGTATCTGCAGTATCGGTAATAAAAATTTTCGAAACCAATACCGATACTTCACTGATACTTGCCGATACCGATACATCGGCCCATCTCTAATCTGTGAAGATTATATAAAAGAGAGTTTTTTGTTTATTTGATGAAAGACTTAAGATTTTCGATATCAGATAAAATAATTTACTCATTTTTTTTTTTGAACTTTAAAGATATTGAATTTTGGTCGCCCTCATAATGACATTTTTTTTCCCAGGAGCGACGGATGCGAGCGTCACTCGCCAACAAATTAAAAGTAAATTCTGTGGGAATAAAAGACGCCATCGTGTGGGGAGATTGTTCTTACGATGGAGCTGAACGGACATTTGCGGATATTTCTGTTGCTCGTACCCATGGTTACGACGGAGCAGTATTTGGACCAAATTGGTTTTCAAGACCCGTTATTGAGATGATACATGATAAGTATGAGAAATATTTTTTTGTTTTTATTGAAATTCACTCTGAGCAAGGCCGGAAGCAGTGCTCAAAATGAACGGCCACTTAATAGCAAAGAGCAATTAAAAGATGTAGTACTAGCCACTGTAAAATGTCTCAAACTGAACTGAACCATCATGGTAAAGTGCAGTGAGTGCTATCTGTCCTGGGTGATGACAAAACCGTCTACCACTTCTTTGCTTTTAGCTGCATCTTATGACATGCAGGAATACATTAGGATTATTTGAATAGAGCTCGAAATCATTAAGGCTGTTTAGGATATGATATCATTTTTATCATGCAGGAAAGCCGAGAATACAGCTTTACCATATGGCGAATCACGATCTCTGGTACAGATACCATTTCCGAATCAGGGTGAAGGTTTTTTTTTTCGATTATCATATTTTTCATATTTCCTGTGCATGGACCTGGTTGGTGGAGGAAGCCGTAAGCAGCACTTACGTGAACCATCTTGCCCCGGCGATGCGTCAAGCAGACCTCTAGCATATAATCATCATCCCTCGCAGGATTCAACCTGCATCATGACGATCAGAGATGCATAGCTCGTAGCGTGTTCCCAACGCTTTATCGATTGAGCTAACTGGGCACTGAGTGAGTGAGGCCATAAACGTATTTAAGGCCAGACGGGCAAAAAATTTACCGGAATTTTGTTAATTTTTGTCACAAGGCCAAAATGATGATAGCATTAACAATCTTGGATTGAATGAATTCCAGTTAAGCTCAGGGAAAAATTTAGGCAAATATGTTTGGAATACGCTTCTAGGTTTACGTTTTCTGTATCTTTTTTTCTCAGCAAATGGTTATCGACAGATTTTATATCCGACCTTCAAAATCATGATTCGACCTTGAAAGAACAATTGCACCACGTTACTAGCGTCAGTGCGGCTTCGGCGTTATCATCACTCATGCGTGACTGGTTCTTGGGGTCAAAGGGCGACGAGATGTTCTCTCTTGGAGTCGAAAGTGAAGGTAAATAATGCCATAATATCCAATATGGTGTATCTTGCTTGTGATAGCTATTTTATAGAAATTCACTCTGAGCAAGGCCAGAAGCAGCGTCCAGAAGAAACCAATCACCGGCCACTCAATAGCAAAGAGCTACTAAAAGATTTAGTACCAACAACTGCACTCTAAACAGAAAGCTTACCAAACGGAACTGAACTATCCTGGTAAAGTGCAGTGAGTGGTATCTGCCCTGGGCAATAATAAAACCATCTACCACTTCAATGCTTCCCTTAAGTCTCCTCATTTTGTGAGAGAGGGGATCCGTATGATGTGTTTGGTCGAATTTTTTGAGGTGAGCAAACACGTGTTACTTTATTCTAATGTTTCTTTGAAACTTTTTCTGTGGCACGTTTTTAAACTTTCTTTTATGTTTTCTTTGCTTTCCTGATAACTCTGTAATGTTATATCTTTATTTGTATCCCCTTTTGTTTTCGACAGAGGTGTCGAAATAAACTATGTCTTTGCCTCTTACGACACGCAGGAACTACTTTAGGACTATTCAAAAGCCTGTACCTACAGGGTATGTTAGTATACGGTATACGTAAATACCACACAACCTCACAAGATGCATTCAAATGCCAACACCAAATTCTGGGTTTATTCGACAAAAATCGACCACCCTCATTCGGTACTGGTGTCTGCACGAGAGGTCGTGGCTTGCCATATTATAGTTAAGCTGTATTCTCAGCTTTCCTCCCCAAGGATAAAAATGAATCCCTAAATACCCTCCCTTCTTCTACCAGTTCTAATTAATACTCTTTCATACCAGGTTGGTACGGGATCAAGGAGTGTGTATTTTCACTCCCTGTGAAGTTCACAACACCTGGTTCGTATCAAGTTGTCTGGGACATGAACATTGAAAATGAAACTCAGAAGAAGCTGATGGACATAGAGGCTGAATTGAAAAAGGTTTGTGTTAACAGCTTGAGTCAAATATCAAGAAATAAGAATAGGGATTCATTTTTATCCTGCAGGAGAGGAAGGTCGAGGATAAAGCTTAACCATATGGCGAACCACGACCTCTCGTTCTGAAAGAGGGTGAAAGTTTTGGCTTTACATTTTACTCATTTTTCCTGTGCAAGGTCATGGCTGGTGGAGGAAGCCATAAGCAGCGCTTACGTGAACAACTGCATCGGCAAGGCGTCCAGCAGTTGTTAGAGATGCGTAGCTCGAAGCGTATTCCCAACACTTTACTGATTGAGCTAACAGGGCACCCAGTACCCAGAATAAGCAAAGATCAGTTTACCACCCGAGGTCAAGGGGCTGTATCTGCCTGAAGTAGGTATAAAATATTAAATGGCAAAAGTTATGCCAGAATTCCATGCGTGGCTGATTTTGAATTTAGCACTTTGTTTGATATTGGTGCCAACTAGGGCTGGACAAAAATGAATCATTTAGAATTCAAATCTGATTCGAATAATTTTTTCGAATCGGATCGAATCGTTGATTTCATAGAAATAACAAATATCCTATTTTTACTATTACTATTATAGTCTCCATTGGGATGATTACGAAATATACAGTTACAAATTACGAATATTAGCATAAACAGACTTAAAAGCGATGTATTTTGTATATGTAAATCGATTGCATTTTGTCGTTAGAAATGGAAAAATGTACTTCTTTTAGCATGTTTTTGTTCTTATGACCGATTCACAATTGATTCGAATAATCTGTACTTTGAATCACCGAATCGAATTGCCCAGCCCTCGTACCAACCTCTCTCCCCTTTCTTAAAGAGTTCAGCCT
>OZ023145.1:1566754-1579972 GCA_963675895.2 Styela plicata | reverse complement strand
AGTAGGAAAAAGATAGATCGAGTTTTACATTGTGACAAAATTCAACAATTATATATTGCTCGCTTGCAGTGTTTTTTTTATAGCCACTCCTTGGAGTGAACTACCCCGACAGGCCTTGTAATAGCAGCCTCTTATAGACGGACAGGGTTAGATTTGCTGGAAAGATGTGATCTGTTCCTGTTCGGCTTGGCCCACCCAAGTTACCACACCCTGGGTTGAGTGGTAGGCACGAATATTTTTTTTATAGCCACTTCTTAGAGTGGATGACCCTGTCCAAGGCTCTGTAACAGCGGCCACTCAAAACGGACAGGGTTACTGGAAAGATATGATCTTTTTCTGTTCGGCTTGGCCTACCAAAGTTATTACACCCTGAGTTGAGTGGTAGGCGCGGATTAACGAACCGGACTCGCTGGGACTCGAACCCGAGATCTTCAACCTGCGATGCCAACATGTTCAACCACTAGGCCATTACGTCCTATTTCCAAAATCGAAACGGCCTTGTTGATGAAATTTGTTCAAAGCATTTACTGTTGATATTCCATGCCACAGGACTCGCGTTTTATCAACACCTCATAGTATACGAAAAGGTCGCTTTTATAGTTTTATCTCGAATCCAAATTACTGTCGAAAAGTGGCGAATTATGGAAGTATATATAATAATAACTGCAAATAAACGATGCTTTCACCGCATTTTTTTTCATCAAAATGCCTTCAAAGCGAGGCTGCAGGAGACAGATCGTACTTGAAAAGTTCCCTGAAGCCACTAAAGTGCAACGAGCTACATTCAAATGCAGGATCGCTGTCTGCTTAACTATCATAAACGGCGCAACGTGCACGGAAAGTCTAGCACGATCGATATTATCGGGCCAAAATTGAGATAGCGGCCCAAAGTTCCGCTCACTCTTAACAATGTCACCTTCCGGAGCAGTTCCGTTTGGAATATTTTCCGTGTTTAGAGTGCAGTTGCTGGTTCTAAATCTCATAGTAGCTCTTTGCTATTAGCTGACAGGTAGTTGGTTCCCTCTGGGCGCTGCTTCTGACCTTGCTAGCCTACTCGCTACACGCTGTTTTAGTGGATCAGTTCTACATCGAATGCTACTGGCGCAGAATGCAGTTGATTCGCGCAAAAAAATTAGAATTGGCCCCTCCCTATATTTTAAAACACTGAAAATTCTATTCTGCAATACTTAACCCTGAGTACGTATTTTTTTTCTCAGTACAAACTTTCAACTATTCGTTCACGGTTAAAATGCTTTCATTATTATGGTGCACGGTCCTTTTGACCATCGGAATTACTGCAGGGAGTGCAGGTAGGTGGGCAGTTTTCATTTTTATCTTGTCGGAGAGGAAAGCCGGTTATAAGGCTTAACTATGTGTAGGAGTGGGCAAAACCGAATCATTTGGGATTCGAATCGGATTCGAATAATTTTTTCGAATTGGATCGAATCAATAATTCTTTTTAAATAACACATACCCCATTTTCAGTATGATAAATAAATTTATAGTTTATAGTGTATTTTCAATTCACACTATAAGGGCAACAATTTTCATATTTTAACAACGAAATATAATCGATTTTGGTCAAATTTGGCCAAAATCGTTTGCTTTTCGTCGTTCCTTCCAGGCACTGCTTTCGGCCTTGCTCGGAGTGAATTTTAATAAATAAAATTATTCGATAAGAACGAATCATTAGCTGGTCTTAACAATATTTTCATGTCTATCTCGGAATGACGACTTTACACAGAAAAAAGTTGAATGAAGTTCGAAACTCAGACAATATGTAGCGTTCGCTTTCACTGGTTTTGCTTATTTTATTCTTTACTATGAATGAATGAATGTGCGTAGTGTCTAGGGCTGATGATTCGAAGCACAATTCATTCGAATCAATCTTGAATCGTTCATAGGAGCAAAAACTTGCTAACGAACTAGAATTTTCATTTTTGAAGAAAAAAGCAATCGATTTTGGCAAAGTTTGACCAAAATTGATTATATTTTTTAGGTAAATTATGAAAATTGCTGCTCCCAGGCGTGTAGTGTGAATTGAAAATACACTATAAATTTCCTGATTTCCCCCATATAGACAAGTTGCAATAGTAAAAATAGCATATTTGTTATTTACATAGAATTTATGATTCGCTCCAATTCGGAAAAATATTCGATCAGATTCGAATTCGAAATGATTCGGTTTTGCCCAGCCCCAGTAGTGACCAAATGTATGAAAACGTTATGCACAGCTCAAATATATTTTCCAGTTGAAATCACTCTGAACGTTGAAATCCAGGGATCATCGTTGTCCGATTCCGAAGAAGAAATGGAGCTAACGGTATGTTTTTTGTTGTTAGGCAAAACCGATTGGGGGGTTGGGGGGATTAGATTAAGTTTTGAGAAAGAGGCCGAAGTTTCCCTTGGATTTAATACCAAAATATCTTTAAAATAGGCAAATCACTAGTATCGCAATGTGTCTGCCACAAAATGGTGCATCTTCACGACAACGCACTTTTCGATCTAAGTAACTTTCCGCCGCTGTGAACGGTTCGATGCCTGACTGTTTTGCGACATAACGTGCCTTTCGGCGAGATACCTCGGGAATAGCTGATCCCTACTTTGAACGAAAATGCGAGCTGGTTTTCGGGTACAAAGTAGGTTCTTAGACAGGTATTACAAATAATTCGGATCCTCTCTTTAAAAAAGACGCATAAAATCTTTTAAGCCAATAAACATGATGGCCTAAAGCTTAAATATGAAAAGCGAACGAGTCTGCTTTCGTTATTGCAATCTGGGTTGAGCGACTGACATGAATTGAGATGCTGGAACCGCCGTGACTCGAACCCCTCCCTGATCTTTGGTCCGCGATGCCGATACGATTACGACAATTTTTACGTCATCCACTTATTAACAAATGATTATTTTCTATTTTTTTCAGGCCCCTCCTTACGTCAGTGAAGAAGGTTACGTAACAACGTGATAACAATATAGTAATTATTGTAGTTTTTACCTTCGCCCAGGGCAGATATCACTCACTCCACTCTACATTTCTCTAGGGAATGGTTTTTGCTCTGGATTCATATTTCCATGTATTTATTAATTTCTCCTGCTTTATTAATCCTTGATAATTATTTATTATTGGTGTTATCTTCAACCTTTAAAAATAAGTGGAGATGGTGGTTTCACTATCGCCCAGGGCCGATATCACTCACCATACTTCACTATAGCGGTTAAACTATCTTCGGGATGTTTACCGCTTAGAGTGCAGTTGTTGGCACCGCATTTTATAATAACTCCTTGTCAATAAGTTGGGTTCATTTGGGCACCGCCAGACCCAAGAGAGTCTGAGGTGCTCTGTCAGCTTAATCGGTAACGCGGTGGGAATACGCTTCGAGCTACGCATCTCTGATCGTTATGACGCAGGTTCGAATCCCGACAGGGATGATGGTTATATGCGAGAGGTCTACTCGACGCCTCGCCAGTGCACGGTGGTTCACGTAAGTGCTGCCTACGGCTTCCTCCATCAACCAGGTCCATGCACAGGAAAAATGAGAAATACGATAATCAAAAGAAACAAAATCTCCACCTGGATTCGGAACTGGTATCTGCACGAGAGGTCGTGGTTCACCATATGGTTAAACTGCGGCTTTCCTCTCCCGCAGGATAAAAATGAAATCCAATATTGCCAAGTGGTTGTGGTCGCGATGGCCTAATGGTTATCACGTTGTCATCGCAGTTTGAAGATCTTGGGTTCGATCGAGTCCTGGCAAGTCAGGCTGGCTAATCCATGCCCGCCACCCAGGGTGCAATAACTCGAGTAGGTCAAGCCGAACCTTTCCAATTACACTTACCCTGTCCGCCTTGGTCTGGGTAATTCACTCCAGAAATGGACTATAAAAAAGTCGGACATCAATCTGAACGATTTATAGAATTTACGAACGTATGCCATCGTTATATGGAGAGACGAATGCTTGGAAAGCGACTTAACCAATGTAAAGGTGAAGCATATCCCTCAGTTCAACAGCAGTTCCAAGACAGAATCGTAATACGGCGTAGCTGGGGATCGGAGAAAAACATGTCCGTGAACTTTTGATTTGAGTAACCAGCATTAAATCGACAAAATTTTTGCACGCCTCTGGCGTGACCGCACATCGAAAAGCCAGGGGGGTCGAGAATACATGTTAGAGCCTCTGGTCCTAATATTTTGGAAAGTCCTATTAAATCCATCTTATTAAATAGTGACAATTTCATTACTTGTTTTGAAGGTAATTTTCTGTTACCTACCCTTTCACCTTCAATCTATTCCAGCCTTTCAAAGCTGGTCGTTGTACTTGACCGGCATGTTACCAAATATATATAGAAATTCTATAATCGCAGATCTACGCCAGCAGCTGACTAAGAAATTCGAAGCATTGTTGCGAGACAATCCCTATGCTGACATCACACTAACTTCTTTCTTTCACCGTGACGACCACACCCACGTTCAATCGACACCAACATCAATAGCCCGATTCCAAAAACCCCAGAATATGCACCAAACGATGACGTCACCAAAAGCTCTCAAAAACAGATGTCACTCCAAACATTCAACATCGACGTGTTAGCAATGACGAAAATTCAACATTAATTCCATCAAGCACTGATGTCACCAATCATGGCGTAACTGATAATACTGTCCCACCACCTTCTTCTAGCTCTGAGGTCAACAGTGAAAACACATATCACAGCTACAAACTGTGTACGTAGATCCCCACTCGGGATGACGTAACTGATTACGTTAAAACTACCATCCCGACAATCGCTTTCAGCACTGAATATATACTAATGAGGTCACTGATTCCATGAGTGCCACACACCACCCCCAACATTTGCTTCTAGCCTCGAATATACAACTAACGACGACCATTCCACGGTATCGCGCAAACATCTTCAAGCACAAAATTACGTTGGTATAACGGAGTCAGTACGGGCACAAATATACGCAAGAGGGTGAGTACTAGGAATGCAAATTTCCAATTTTTTTTTTTTTCGATTCGAATCTAGAAAAAAAATAGTTTCGAATCGAATCTTCGAATATATGATTCTATTTTTTTAAAAAACGTTACAAAATCCGAACACACATTCGTTTGTTCAACTTCAAGTAACACTGAACAAGAACAAAATAGCTGTGTATTGATTTTTAAAAATGGGTACGATAAAATTGAAAAAAAAAAGTCACCAAATAGCGAAATAATTTTAAAATGTTTGATTTCAAATCTGGCGATATAAACTTCACAAACGTGACGGGACAGGAATTTATTAGAATCACATACGAATTTTCTCGAAATGCTTAGAATCACTTCGATTTAAACAGTGATTCGAAATTCTAAACTTAGAGAGTATCTAATGAGAAATTTTATTTTGTCAAGTATGAGCCACGGATGAACGCGATCCACCAGTGACTCATATTTAAATTTTGTTTTGGCA
Source organism: Styela plicata (assembly GCA_963675895.2). Lineage (NCBI taxonomy): Eukaryota > Metazoa > Chordata > Ascidiacea > Stolidobranchia > Styelidae > Styela > Styela plicata. Next base: position 1,574,521 of record OZ023145.1, on the reverse strand, counting down.
ATTTTGTTGCTGTTTGGATTTCAGTCGAAGTATGAGTCACTGATGCATTGCGCTACCAAAGCGCGGGATGTTTTTCGCTTGGAATGCAGTCGATAGTATTTCATTTTGTGGTAGTTCTTTGTCATAGTTGATTGGCAACTTCCGATCTTGGAGTAAATTTCAACGATTGGAAAACACCTGCGACGAAAACGGCCCGGTTATAAACCCGTACTTTCCCGCCGGTCTTGTTACTGATAGCATAAATTTTTATATTTGTACAGTTTGCACTGACCTGAGGATCAACAATACTTGCTATCAAGGCGTATATTGGGGGGGCGATTACTATGAGGCAGTTGGAGGATGTGAACAGTTCAACTCGAAGTTGGCAAGCATCCCGAATAAGGAAACGTACGACAAAATCATTATCTATCTGCGAAGAGTATTCAGTATAGTTCAGGTGCGATCATTCTGGACTGGAATAGAGGTTGATCCACAGGTGAGAGGCGATTATAGTCGCCATCCTCAGATACATTTACTTTCCAATCAAATCTTAAATTATATTATTTCGAATTAAATAAAAATATTTATAAAAATATTTCAATTAAGAGGTCAACTTTCCCAAGATACCGACGGAAATTTATCCAAAATTCCAATATATGCGATTATATTTTTGTTGAAAGCTTCTCCCGGCATAAAAAATTTTTCTTGCTCAACAAACACATGAGACTTCATAAGGCTATAACAAGCGCGTGTTTTGTACAGGATTCACAGATTTACCAAAAGTTCGGGCAAAACGTACGATCAAAAAATCGGGAGATTATTGCTCGCCGAAAGTGACGAAAATTTTCTTTCAATTTTTCTTGCGAACTTCATTCTTTCTGGAAGTAAAGATCACATTCTGATAAATACCATCGAATGTAACAAGACCAATATTTGCGCTGCAAGGTCGCAAAATATTAAAATATATTTGCCCGAAAAGCTCTATTTACTTCGGTTCCAGTGCCCTCTTGTTTAATATGTCTTCCGCTTAGTATTTTGTGGCTGCTCTTTGTGATAGGATTTCATTTTTATTTTCCGATAGAGAGGAAGCCGAGAATTTAGTTTATTCACATGGCGAACCACGACCTCTTGTGCAGATACCAGTTCCGAATCGGGTTGAAGGCTTTTGGCTTGTTTTATTTCTCATTATTCTATTGCTTGGACCTGGTTGGTGGAGGAAGCCTGTGTAGTGTTTTCGTGAACCACCGTGCACCGGCGAGGTGTCCAACAGACATCGCATGTGATCATCATCCGTCACGGGATTCGAACTCTCGTCATGACAACCAGAGACGTAACTGATTGAGCTAATCGGGAACGCTGTTGCGATATTGATGAATATGAGATTGTTTGCCTCGGGTGCTGCTTCTGGTCTATGACTGATGATCCACTCTAAGAAGTGGCTTTAAAAAATAAATGACATATACTCGATTTCACTGTCCAGAAAGGTTTTGACACAACATATGAATCTACCTATCCAGACCTAGTGTGCGAACTAGGATCCAGTACCATGTAATATATTTCGTACTTAAGTTTATATTATGTCCGAATTTCATAATCAAAAAGATTAAACCATTAGATCTGGATTAGAGCCATCCGGACCCGCTTCATCTGTTACAGATGCTTGGTGGAATAAAATTTCTGTGCGGAATAGCAATATGAGATATTCCACCCTGGGTGAAAATACGTTATAGCAACACTTCGCCTGTATGGTTCTGTATGGTATCCCACTAGAGTGCAGTTGCTGGCTCTTTATCTTGTAATAGCTTGTTTGCCATTCCAGTGTCTCCTCGCTACTTTGCCTCGCTTGGAGCGGATTTTTACGAGAAAAAATTCCAAGGCCTGCGCCTACATATTGGTATAAAAGGGTTCGGAATCCCGATAAGTCTGGTCGGTGGTGTCTGAATTTGGAACCAACTTAGCCCACAACAAGGACATTTGTAAATTTGTTGCAAACTTATATCGTAAACTTATTTATTCAGACTAAATCATTGACACCGAACAATTCCTTCGTAGATTGGGAAGGCGATAAACCCAACGACGATACTGATTATACTAAAGTCTACGTCTACGTTTTTTCGCAAACATCTTGGATGAGCAATACTAGGCCTGGAACTCCATTAAATGGCGCCCTCTGTGCCTACAATGTTTGAATCATCCTGTTTCGGAGCATTTTTATGTAGATTTTTAAAACATTTACAATTTAGCGTCAACTTTGAACCCCCTACTAAGGGTCCTACTTCCAGATTCAAAATTCGAATAGATTCGGTTACATGTTCGATTGGGATGATTCGAATACTCATTTCTGTGATTGGTCCCGATGCGCCGAGAGTTTTGTGCAGAAAGATTCGAAATATGGATGACAATGAGAGTATAGGGGATAGTTTTTTATTATTATTAAAATCCGCTCAGAGCAAGGCTGCAGGAGACATACTTGAAAAGAACTTTTCGTTCTTCAACGCAACCTAACGGTTTGCTATGCAAACTTACGCAGAGTGCTAGTTTCCTTATGTGCGGTTAATGAGATTAATGCAGTCGTGCATTGCCTTTTTCAAGTTGTTACTCAAAACGCAACGCGATGCATCGGTAAGACAACTTTACGTGTATTGTGTCCTAACGTCCTTATTATTACAAAATGTGTTTTGCAAAATACATAAAAGTGCGTACATTTTTTAAAAATTTACCTATTTCTGATTTCAAATTGCTGAAAATATCGAATCGAATATTTTGGGTAGTTCTGAAGAACACTTATATGGTGGCGGTGGCAAGAAGGAAACGTGTAAGGCGCCAAACAATGCCTAATATGTGCGGGGCGGGCCCAACTCTGTCGAAAAAATGAATAAAATCGTAAAGTAAAGAGCCTCGAAGAGTAATATACGCAGAGTAACCCTCGGCAAAACCACACTGTACCACACAGCCTTTAGACGATGTTCGATACCCTCTTCGATTCCTGATTTGTTCCACAGTGGATGAAACCGACAAATATTCCATTCTCATCTTATTAAAATAAAAAATCTCGACTTGATAATATTTTGTGTGCAACAATGTTTTTACTCTATTAACTTAATATATTTATAATACAATTTTTTTTATTCGTATCCGCCTCAAGCAAGGTCGGAAAGAGATCGAAAAAGGAACAAACAACCTTCATTAACAAAAAACCACTAAAAAAATGTAGTGTCAGTAACTGCACTCCTAGTGGGAAACATCCATATAGGCTTGAACCGCTATGATAAAGAGCAGTGAGTGGTATCTGCCATGGGCGATAGCGTTGAACAATCTACCACTTCTTTGCTTTCTTTTAGCCGCATCTTACGACACACGTAAGGCGTTGGGATAAATCTAAAGCTTGCAACAACAGCTATTATAATTGGTAACGTCTGAGCATCTTTAAACGAAATATTCCCAAACAATTTTAATCAAAGCAAGGTTATTACGACCTGTGAATGCAGCCGTAGAAAATTCAAATTTGGTTTTTAATTTGTGATAATTTACTTTGTAATATATATTACTACATGCCACTCTAAATACGTCAATGTGTACAATTATGGACTGTTGATGAAATTTTTTGAAACCTATCGGAGTCAATCACAGCCAAGGGTGGCAGTACGGTACGGTACGAAATTTTTATCGTACTTCGAACTAGCAAAATAATTTCGTACCGAAACTTCGTACCGTACCTTTCGAAAAATTTTTCGTACCGCGCACCGTACGATATTATTTTTTTATCCGTACATCGTACCGAACTTCGTACCCAGTAACGAAATTAAGTTTCGATTAATATTTTTCATTTATCGTACCAAAATTTCGTACCAGTACGAAAACAGGTACGATTCGCTGGGCAGCAATTTCGTACCGTACCAACTACCCAATGTCCAAAATCTGATCTGGCACACCGCAAGAAACCACGTCACCAACATTTACATCAAAGTGATTGCAGTTTTATGATATCAGGTTTTTAAAATCCAGGACAGTGAAACATGCGCGTAATTAAGCATATGTCACCCCTAATAACCATTGTTCACATTGCGTATAATATGAGAATGGTAGACCGGGTGGCGATAAATGTGGTGGTAGGATGAGCACAGATTTCGCGAAAAAAAATCTTGCATTGTGTCGTCACAAGAAATTATATCTCGACAAAAGAATGTTCGTTGTGCACCACACATGGGTTTCGTGCGGTCTTCTCATTCGAAGGCATGGGTTATAAGTACACTTTTGAATCTGGTATTTTCTGGTGCAATTTACGTTCTCTTCACATTACTGAAATAATGCTATTTATTTTTTTCCTACCAGACAGACGTATTCCCGACATGCCATTGTCTATATTGTGACTTGGCTGTGTTTTACAAAATATATCTTCTATTTAAGATGAAACATCAGCTAACATTCAACTCAAAACAGCCTAAATATATCTTTATTTTCTGATGTTTCTGCTCTGATAATATATACTGCGTGTCAGAGTACAAACAAACGCGTAATAGCGGTGGGGTTACTGGATAGCCCAGTTGCATAGTTGGTCAGGGGGAGGAGAAGTTTTTAAATTTAATTTTCATGATAGCAGTTATTCCCCAATTAATTTTGTTATATTTCGTAGCATTTAGCCTTTAAATAGTGAAATTTTTATTCAATTTCTATAAAAAATTTTCAGCGGGCTGCTTCGGCTCGCAGATACATTTTCCGGTCTGGTAATGTTTATTTCACTCGTTAAAACCATGTATTTTTGTTTCGTTCTCAATAAAATTTTGCGGCCTCTAGCACCCTAATTTTTTTGTAAATTTGAAAGCCTGAGTTTGCATGTTGGAAAAAAAAATGGCCCCCCCCCCAATTTTTTTTTCTGTATCCGCCATTGTAGTTGATATATTCGGGCACCGTTATAAAACACCTGTTGATGATTTTTTTGAGTATTATGGAATGCACTGCTTATCTTGTCGATTTTAATTGGGCCTATATCCCCAACTTTCGTTATTACAGAAAAATGTATCTCAGATTATCTTAGATCAAGACGTTCATAATATCAGCGGCCCTATATGTGTTTCCACGCTAATCACAAAGTTTTACACCACTACAGTAAAAAGCGAGTATACGACATAGCTCATCTAATCAGCTCAAGTGAATCAGTTGCATTTTTTAGTTACCAATACCTGCCCGCCGCTTTTAATCATTTTTAAAATTGCCCTTTAGTTTTTAAAACCATTCTTTGATAGATACAATTGAATATTTATCAGCGCCCGTTATGAAACGGCATAGATGTTAAAATGAATTATTATTTTTTCAATTCATTTGAGAAGAATAAAGTGGTTAATGCGAAGGTACGAAAATAAGTAATAGGTACGGTCACGGGTCGAAATAAATACCGAACTTCGTACCGTACCGTACCAAAGTACGAAAATTGAAAAAATTATTTCGTACCGTCCCCTACGATACTATTCGTACCGGAAAATTATTCAATTCATACCGTACCGAACTTCGTACCGCATCCGTACTACCAGCCTTGATCACAGCAAATGAACAGCTAATAATAATAATACTTTTGTGTATAGAATGTTTGACTTTAATTCTGCCGTTTTATTATTTTTCTGGTCAAACATTAATGTATAGTCCTGTGAGGACCCCTAGGATTTGTCCACCATTCACAGGTTAATAGATCGGGCAACGGGAATATGATCTTTTTGTGTTCGGCATTAGCCTACCACCATGTTATTTACACCTTCGGTTGTGTGGTGGACATGGTAGTAACGAGCCGGGACTCCGGTTTTTAATTTTGGGGTATGCAACTGTGGATAATTTACTTTGTTGATATTATATCACTTTGATGCGCAGGGTAGCTGTAGCGCCCTTTTGAACACAGGCTTCTGATATCTTTCTATGATGTATGTCGACTTTTTTAAATTTATTTGTTATTGTAAGTTTGTATTATTTCTACGCAGTTCCTCTGATAATCACTTTACTCTATTTTATTATGTTTTGATTTATATCTTGGAATGCTCTGACCGGCCGCAATAGTGTTTGCTGTGCGGGAGCTTGCAATTTCTTCCTGGTTTGTTTTAATTTTAAAACTTCGCGTTTTGTGCTTACGCAAACTGCTTTGCCTTCAATTCCTTACGTTTTTTCCAACGCAACCCGAGCGGTTTGCTATGCAAACTAACGGGGCTCGTTTTGCGCGTTTGTGCTTTGTGGGTATGTGAATATGGATCAATGCGCAAAGCAATGCAGGAGTGTATCGGTTTTTTTTTTATTTTTGTCGCAGAAATAGAAACGCAACGACTCGGAACGACAATTGCACGCAGTATTGTGGCCCCCCCCCCCCCCCCCCCCCCCCCCCCCACTGGGCCTTTAAGCTTGTAGTGGTTGCTGTTGCTTGTTGCGCACCATTTTTATTTTTATAGGATAGTTAGGAGTAACATAAGTCTAATTTCGAATAGGAATATCCAGTGATACGAATTCCTTATAATAATGAAAAAGATTGACTTCGCGACGACGGCACGCAAAATGATTTGGGGAACTCCTTTACGCTTTACTTTTGTCTCCCTCTGCGCATAATGACAACATTGAATGGAATTTCACAGTTTTATTTTCGACCTTGGATATTTATTCAACGACAGCCAAGCTTGACAAAAATACCAACGCATAAAAGATCAGATTAAAGTAAAACAATAAAAAAATTTGAAACCTAAACCTGTTTTTTCACAGGTTTCCTATGGCCTATATTTCAGCCGTACACCTTTGCTTCAGTTAATATATTCTCCGTGAATATTTGTGTACCACTGTATTGAATAAATGAGTATATTTAGTATCCAAACCAGTATTGTTACTTTGTTGAGGGTATTTCTTTCCCATACGAGCAGTATTGTGCGATTGATCATCGATCAGGTATTAATTTTTCGACAACTTGATAGAAATCTCATGTGCCAATATTGATACACGAATGTTAAGGCCCGCGTTTGACCTGTTTGACCGTGCCTTTTATGTGTTTCATTTTACCCCATTGTAGTTCTCTTATTGTGTAACATAATTATTATTGGATACTATACCTTCATTATTATTGATTAAACTCACGCGCTTATTACATGCCATTATAATATAATCGACCAAACGCCTCATATAGACTTATATAATTAGGAACGTTACCTTGGCAAATTATCTAGACATGGAGATATACTCTATGGCTTGTTATCAGAAGAAGAAAATTAATGATCAGTGATGGTATGTGTGATTGCTGTATATATATACTAATTTATATGTATGTGTTTTATAAATAATATATATGAATAAAATTCAATGATTACATCACTAGACCGCTAGCGAAGATTATCTTGGGTCGCTGATAGTTAGTGACCTAAGCTACCGACAGGGGTTAGGGCATGACATCCATTATGCAACACTAGTTGGACCTAAAATTGGGGCAAACACCGCTATCCCTGCACTGAGCATACTATGTTCTGGATTGTTTTTGGGGGCCCCTGGCGCGCTGTTTCCAAAAAATTGATATAAAATAAATTAAATAACTTTCTTGCTATTAAGATGTCTCTGCAAATCAAAATCTGATGTTATACGGGACTTTAGCCTGGGGCTTGTCTTTGCCATGGTTATTTGGTTTTAATTATAGGGAATTCAACAAAACCTTTACATTATATATGTAATTGTCTATTGCTAACATTTATTTCATATCTTACTAACTCCAGATGGTTTGTGCGATAATTCTGCTGGAAGATCCCCTCATGCTTCAACAGGGCGGCAGGCTCATCTACA
>OZ023145.1:1550896-1566654 GCA_963675895.2 Styela plicata | reverse complement strand
ACTACCAAATCATAGTAAAGGAGTTGGACAGTTTTAAGTTGTCGTTTAATCAGCATACTGTGAAGGCTGACGATGCTACGGAAATTTTCTGTAGCAGTAGCGAGATATCGGGAACCTCATATCCCATATTCCACAATGATTGGACGGCAAAGCCAACCTCCAAGATCTTACGACCAGATCATCCAGGAAATGCTGGAAAAAACTTATGCTCAAAAACGATGTGATTAAAGATGGTGGACATAAGAAGGACTGGGTAGATGGGGCTCTGTCTGTCCCAATGGGCCTCTCACGGCCGTGACACCGGCAATTAGCGACGGGCGCGAAAAGCCTAGAATGTCAACGTGTTTCGCAAAATTTTGTCTAAAAATTAGTGAAAGAGAATTGGCGCTTGAGGTTTTCGCCCGAAAAGAAAAAACGCACAGTGTTCTAGTCGGCGACACCTCGTCGTCGCTGAAAGATGGTGCAGTAATTCAAAAAAGTGCAATAACGCGACGGCCGTGTGCCCAAATTGGGAACTCGATTTTCTCTAGCGCGGACAACTAAAATCAAAAGGACCACGCCCCTCTGCGGGACGTCTCGATCTCCCGACCGGAGCAAATATAGGCGCCGGAACAGAATATGGGTTAGGAACAAGTGGCGCAGCAGCTCATAATGGTCAAGTTCTGTGGTTAGCCTAGTGGTTAAAAATGTTGGCGTCGCAGATTGTAAACTCGTGTTCGAGTCCTGCTCGTTACTCCATTTCCGCCACTCAACCGAAGGGTTGATAACTTGGGTAGGCTATGCCGAACACAAAACGATCATATTCTCTCGGATGGTGGACAATCCTGGGGTCCTCCCAGGTCTATACATTCACGTTGACCAGAAGATAAAACGGCAAAATTAAGTCAAACATTCTACACAAAAGTATAATATATTAGCTGTTCATTTGCTGTGTATGACTCCGATAAGTAAAAATTTCATCAACAGTCCATAATTGTACGCATTGACGTAGGGGGGCATGGTGCCTTGACCCCGGTCGACGCCCAAAATAGTCGCAGGATGGCCTTTTAAGTGATTCGATACGTATGAAATTCAAAACATTTCGCATTTTTTCGGCGCGCAGTACCAGTTCTAGGCCATAAAATCCTACCATTGATATGAAATGCAACAAAAATACCGTTTTCCCTTTTTTTGCCTGATTTGATTACGAAATTTTTTTAAAATTTTGACCCGCCTTTACAAAGTTCTGAAGACACCACTAATTGTACAAATTAGTCGATTTTGTATTTTTATTTAAATGTATATATATAACATTGTCGTGGAGGCGATGGCCTGGTGGTTAACATGTTGGCATCGCAGGTCGGAGATCTCGGGTTCGAGACCGGCTCGGTAATCCGTGCCCACCACTCAACCCAGGGTGTAATAACTTGGGCTGGCCAACCTGTACAGGAAAGATCATATCTCTCCAACGACTCTAACCCTGTTGGCCTATAAGTGGCTGTCGGTATAGGGCTTTCATCAGGTGATCCATTCCTGGAATCGGCTATAAAAATACTCTAGTAAAATTACTGTCAACAAACAACCGCTTTCCTGTAACAGTATTTCACCCCATAATCTCACCCCAGCCCATGTATTCAATCGCTGCCCATATTTTGCTAAATAGAAGCAAAGCAAGATCATTATCAGATTTCGAAACGTGTAATCACCCACTGTGCATCGTTCTAAAATATATATAAGCATAGAAAACTCAAGTAGTTTATTTCGCCAAATATATGGAATCAGAAACAAGGCGGGAGTGGCGAAGGACGAAAACGTCATCGAGTCAGCAACACCCTAAGTCCCATAACAATCGGCGCACAAGCACGGGCGGCCAGGCACAGCAGTAATCACTGCTGCGCACAACACCCCAGGCCCCGCAACCCGATTGGCATAGGAGATCGAAAATAAGGCAAATAATAAGCTACATACAATACAGGATATGTATCATAACAGAAATGATCCTTCTGCCAATAACAGAAGAAAAACACATATTAATAACCAGGAGTGGGCGACTAAGAGCAAGGAACGTTGTCACGGTAACAAAATAGATAGACTGTAGATGAGCTGCTGCTGTGGAGGGTGATCTACCAGCAGAATTATCGCACAAACAATCTGATGAAGTAGATATGAAATAAATGTTAGCAATAGACAATTACATATATATGTAAAGGTTGTTGAATCCCTATAATTAATACATATAACCATGCAAAGACAAGCACAGGCTAGTCCGTATACGAGCAGATTTGATTTGCAGAGACTCTAATTGCAAGAATGTTATTTTTTTATTTATTTATCTTTTTGGATAAAGCGCAAGGCCCAAAAACAATCAAACAATTGTGCTATTGCTTAGCGGGTTTGACAATTTTTAGGTCCTTAGTGGGCATAATGGATGCCTTACCCCTGTCGGTAACTTAGTCTATACTATCAGTGACCCAAGATAATCTTCACTAGCGGTCTAGTGATGTATCTTGAATATTATACATATATATATAAACACATACATATATATGTATATATATATATATATATACACACACATATACATATCTGAATTTTCTTCTGATAACAACCATAGAGTATATCTCATGTCTAGATATTTGCCAAGGTAACGTTCCTATTTTATAAGTCTAGGCGTTTGGTCGATTTATTGGATTGCCGTTAAACGGTGAGTTTATCAATAATAATGGAGGTATAATATTAATTATGTTATACTATATTGTACAATGGGGTAAAATAACACACGTTAACATTTGTATCAATATTGCAATGAGATCTATCAATTGTCGAAAAATGTACTTGATAATGATAATGCACAATATGCTGTATGGGAAGGAATACCCTCACAAAGTAACAATACTGGTTTGGATACTAAATATACTATTTATTCAATATAGTGATAACAAGTATTCACGGAGAATATATTACTAAAGCAAAGGTACGCGGAAATATGGCCATGAACCTGTGAAAAAACAGGTTTCAATTTTTTTATTGTTTTACTCTGATCTTGTATGCGTTGGTATTTTGTCAAGCTTGGCTGCCGGTTGAATAAGTATCCAAGGTCGAAAATAAAACTGTGAAATTCATTTAATGTTGTAATTATGCGCAGGAGGGAGACAAAAGTAAAGCGTAAAGGAAGTAGGAAGTAAAGAAAGGAGTTCCCAAATCATTTTGCGTGCCGTCGTCGCGAAGTCAATCTTTTCATTATTTAAGGAATTCGTTCACTGAAATTCTATTCGAAATTAGACTTATGTTACTCCTACATCCAATAAAAATGGTAGAGACCAGCAACTCACTACAAGCTTAAAGGCCACAATACTCGTGAAATTGTCGTTCCGAGTCGTTGCGTTTCTGCGACAAAATAAAACCGACACACGCCTGCATTGCTTTGCATTGATCATATTCACATACCCACAAAGCACAAACGCGCAAAACGAGCCCTCTCCGTTAGTTTGCATAGCGAACCGCTCGGTTGCGTTGGAAAACGTAAGGAATTGCATGCAAAGCATTGCGTTAGCACAAAACGCGAAGTTAAAATAAAACAAACCAGGAAAAAATGCAAGCTACGCAAACATGTATTACGGCCTCAGAGCATCCAAAATAAAATAAACATAATAAAATAGAGTAAGTGATATCAGAGGAACGTGTAATAATAATACAAACTACAATACAATAAGTTTAAATAAGTCACATAATATAGAAAGATATCAAAGCCTGTGTTCGAGCGCTAAGGCTACCCGCGCATCAAAGTAATATATATTACAAAGTAAATTATCACAAATTAAAAACCGGAGTCCGGCTCGTTACTCCATGTCCACCACACAACCGAAGGTGTAATAACTTGGATAGGCTATGCGGAACACAAAAAGATCATATTCCCGTTGCCCGATATTACCTGGAATGGTGGACAATCCTGGGGTCCTCCCAGGACTATACATTAATGTTGACCAGAAAATAAAACGGCAGAATTAAGTCAAACATTCTACACAAAAGTATATTATATTAGCTGTTCATTTGCTGTGATTGTACGACTCCGATAAGTTTCAAAAAATTTCATCAACAGTCCATAATTGTACACATTGACGTATTTAGAGGGGCATCAAAGTTATATATATTACAAAGTAAATTATCACAAATTAAAAACCAAATTTGAATTTTCTACGGCTGCATTCACAGGTCGTAATAACCTTGCTTTAAAAAAAAAATGGTTTGGGAATATTTCGTTTAAAGATGCTCAGACGTTACCAATTATAATAGTTGTTGTTGCAAGCTTTAGATTTATCCCAACGCCTTACGTGTGTCGTAAGATGCGGCTAAAAGAAAGCAAAGAAGTGGTAGGTTGTTCAACGCTATCGCCCATGGCAGATACCACTCACTGCTCTTTATCATAGCGGTTCAAGTCTATATAGATGTTTCCCACTTGAGTGCAATTACTGACACTACATTTTGTAGTGTTTTTTTTTGTTAATGAAGGTTGTTTGTTCTTTTTGAGATCTCTTTCCGACCTTGCTTGAGGCGGATACCAATAAAAAAAATATATTATAATTATGTTAAGTTAATAAAGTAAAAACATTGTTGCACAAAAATGCCATAAAACGTCATCAAGGTGAGATTTTCTTTTTTAATAAGATGAGAATGAAATAGTTGTCTTGCGGTTTCATCCATTGTGGAACAAATCAGGAATCGACAAGGTTATCGAACATCGCTCAAGGCTGTGGGTTACAGTGTGTTTTGCCGAAGATTACTCCGCGTATGTTACTCTTCGAGGCTCTTTACTTACGATTTTTTTCATTTTTTCGACGGAGTTGGCCCGCCTCGCACATACTACGCATTGTTTGGTGCCCTACACGTTTCCTTCTTGCCACCGCCACCATATAAGTGTTCTTCAGAACTACCCAAAAATATTCGATTCGATTTTTTCAGCAAATTTGAAATCAGAAATAGGTAAATTTTTAAAAAATGTACGCACTTTTATGTATTTTGCAAAACACATTTTGTAATAATAAGGATGTAAGAACACAATACACGTGAAGCCTCACCGATGCATCGCGTTGCGTTTTGAGTACAAAAATAAAACGGCAATACAAGCCTGCATTGCTTTGCGTTAATCTCGTTCACATGTCTACAAAGCACAAACGCACGTATTGAAACGAGCACTCTGGCGTAAGTTTGCATAGCAAACCGCCCGGTTGCGTTGGAAAACGTAAAGTACTGCATGCATTGCGCTAGCATAAAACGAAAGGGTAGAACAAAACAAACCTAGAAAAAAAGAAACTTACGCAAACGTGTATTGCGGCCTCAAGTATATATGCAGCGCAATGCACTTTAGTGGTTTCAGAAGACCTTATAAGTATGATAGGTCTCCTTCACCCTTGCTCTGGGCGGATTTTAATAATAATAAAAAAAACTATCCCCTATACTCCCATCCTAAACGAATCTTTCTGCACAAAACTCCCGGCGCATCATAACCGATCACAGAAATAAGTATTCGAATCGAACATGTAACCGAATCGATTCGAATTTTGAATCTAAAAGTGGGACCCCTAGTAGAGGGTTCGAAGTTCACGCTAAATTGTAAATGTTTCAAAAATCTACATAAAAATGCTCCGAAACAGAATGATTCAAACATTGTAGGCACAGAGGGCGCCATTTAATGGAGTTCCAGACCTAGTGTTGCTCATCCAAGATGTTTGCGAAAAAACGTAGATGTAGACTTTGGTATAATTAGTTTTGTCCTGGTATTTACCACCATCCCAGTCCACAAAGGAATTGTTTGGTGTCAATGATCCGGTCTGAATAAATACATTTACGATATAAGTTTGAAACCTATTTACGAAAGTCCTTGATGTTGGCTACACCACCGGCCAGATTTATCGGGATTCCGAACCCTTTTATACCAATATGTAGGCGCAGGCATTGAATTTTGCTTCTAGAAATCCGCTCTTAGCGCGGCAAAGTAGCGGAGAGACATGGGAATGGGAAACAAGCTATTACAAGATAAAATGCCAGCAACTGCCCTAAAATGGGATAACATATCACACAGAACTAAACCACCACGGTGAAGTGTTGCTATATCTTATTTCCACCCAGGGCGGAATACCTCATATTGCTATTCCTCACAGAAATTTTCTATCTGTAACAGATGAAGCGGGTCTGGATGGCTCATATGTTTAAACTTTTTAATAATGAAATTCGGACATAATATAAACTCAGTACGAAGTAAGTTACATGGTACTGGATCCTAGTTCGAACCTTAGGTCTGGATGGCGAGATTCATATGTTGTGTCAAAACTTTTTGGACAGTGAAATCAGTGCAAACAATTTGATATTCACCAATATCGCAACAGAGTTCCCGGTTAGCTCAATCGGGAAAAGCGGTGGGTATACGCTTCGAGCTACGCATCTCTGGTTGTCATGACGAGTTCGAATCGTGAGGAATGGTGATTATATGCAAGAGGTCCGCTGGACGCCTCGCCGGTGCACGGTGGTTCACCAAAGCACTGCCTACGGCTTCCTCCACCAATCAGGACCAAGCAAAGGAAAATGTGAAATACAGCAATCCAAAAACCTTCAACCCGATTCGGAACTGTTATTTGCACAAGAGGTCGTGGTTCGCCATGTGAATAAACTAAATTCTCGGCTTTCTCTCTACCGAAAATAAAAATGAAATCCTATCCTATCACGAAGAGCAGCCACAAAATACTAAGCGGAAGACATTTTAAACAAGAGGGCACTGGAACCGAAGTAAATAGAGCTTTTCGGACGAATATATTTTAATATTTTGCGACCTTGCAGCGCAAATATTGTCTTGTTACATTCGATGGTATTATCAGAATGTGATCTTTACTTCCAGAAAGAGTGAAGTTCGCAAGAAAAATTGAAAGAAAATTTTCGCCACTTTCGGCAAGCGATAATCGCCCGATTTTCCGATCGTACGTTTTGCCCGAACTTTTGGTAAATCTGTGAATCCTGTACAAAACACGCGCTTGTTATAGCCTTATGACGTCACATGTGTTTGTTGAGCAAAAAAATTTTTTGGTGCCGGGAGAAGCTTTCAACAAAAATATGATCGGATATATTGGAATTTTGGATAAATTTCCGTCGGTATCTTGGGAAAGTTGACCTCCTAATTGAAATATTTTTATAAATATTTTTATTTAATTCGAAATAATATAATTTAAGATTTGATTGGAAAGTAAATGTATCTGAAGATGGCGACTATAATCGCCTCTCACCTGTGGATCAACCTCTATTCCAGTCCAGAATGATCGCGCCTCGCCTATAGTGAATACCATTCGCAGATAGATAATGATTTTGTCGTACGTTTCCTTATTCGGGATGCTTGCCAACTTCGAGTTGAACTGTTCACATCCTCCAACTGCCTCATAGTAATCGCCCCCCAATATACGCCATGATAGCAAGTATTGTTGATCCTCAGGTCAGTGCAAACTGTACAAATATAAAATTTATGCTATCAGTAACAAGAACCGCGGGAAAGTACGGGTTACTAAACCGGCCGTTTCGTCGCAGGTGTTTTCCAATCGTTGAAATTTACTCCAAGATCGGAAGTTGCCAATCAACTATGACAAAGAACTACCACAAAATGAAATACTATCGACTGCATTCCAAGCGAAAAACATCCCGCGCTTTGGTAGCGCAATGCATCAGTGACTCATACTTCGACTGAAATCCAAACAGCAACAAATTGCCAAAACAAAATTTAAATATGAGTCACTGGTGGATCGCGTTCATCCGTGGCTCATACTTGACAAAATAAAATTTCTCATTAGATACTCTCTAAGTTTAGAATTTCGAATCACTGTTAAATCGAAGTGATTCTAAGCATTTCGAGAAAATTCGTTGTGATTCTAATAAATTCCTGTCCCGTCACGTTTGTGAAGTTTTATCGCCAGATTTTGAAATCAAACATTTAAAATTATTTCGCTATTTGGTGACTTTTTTTTCAATTTTATCGTACCCAGTTTAAAAATCAATACACAGCTATTTTGTTCTTGTTCAATGTTACTTGAAGTTGAACAACGAATGTGTGTTTGGATTTTGTAACGTTTTTTTTAAAAATAGAATCATATTCGAAGATTCGATTCGAAATTATTTTTTTCTAGATTCGAATCGAAAAAAAAAAAAAATTCGAAAATGCATTCCTAGTACTCACCCTACTCTTGCGTATTTGTGCCCGTACTGACTCCGTTAACAACGTATTTTGTGCTTGAAGATGTTTGCGATACCGTGGAATGGTCGTCGTTAGTTGTATATTCGAGGCTAGAAGCAAATGTGGGGGTGGTGTGGCACTCATGGAATCAGTGACCTCATTAGTATATTCAGTGCTGAAAGCGATTGTCGGGATGGTAGTTTTAAACGTAATCATTTACGTCATCCGAGTGGGGATCTACGTACACAGTTGTAGCTGTGATATGTGTTTCACTGTTGACCTCAGAGCTAGAAGGGAGTGGGACAGTATTATCAGTTACGCCATGATTGGTGACATCAGTGCTTGATGGAATTAATGTTGTTTCGTCATTGCTAACGTCGATGTTGAATGTGGAGTGACATCTGTTTGAGAGCTTTTGGTGACGTCATCGTTTGGTGCATCTTCTGGGTTTTGGAATCGGCTATTGATGTTGGTGTCGATTGAACGTGGGTGTGGTCGTCACGGTGAAAGAAAGAAGTTAGTGTGATGTCAGCATAGGGATTGTCTCGCAACAATGCTTCGAATTTCTTAGTCAGCTGCTGGCGTAGATCTGCGATAATAGAATTTTAATATATTTTGGTAACATCCGGTCAGTACAACGGCCAGCTTTGAAAGGCTGGAAAGATTAAAGGTGAAAGGGTAGGTAACAGGAAATTACCTTCAAAACAAGTAATGAAATTGACACCATTTAATAAGATGGATTTAATAGGACTTTCCAAAATATTAAGACCAGAGGCTTAATTAAAGTAAGGAACATGTACTCTCGACCTCCCTGGCTTTGCGATCTGTGGTCGCGCCAAAGGCGCGCAAAAATTTGTTTGATTAAATGTTGGGTACTCTCCTCAAAAGTTCAAGACATGTTTTCTCCGATTCCCCAGTTACGCCGTATTACAATACTGTCTTGGAAACTGCTGTTGAACTGAAGGACAAGCTTCACCTTTACATTGGTTAAGTCGCTTTCCAAGCATTCGTTCTCTCCATATAACGACGACATACCATCATAAATTCTATAAATCGTTCAGGTTGATATCCGACTTTTTATAGTCCATTTCTGGAGTGAAATACCCAGACCAAGGCGGACAGGGTTAGTTTAATTGAAAAGGTTCGGCTTGACCTACTCGAGTTATTGCACCCTGGGTGGCGGGCATGGATTAGCCAGCCTGACTTGCCAGGACTCGATCGAACCCAAGATCTTCAAACTGCGTTGACAACGTGATAACCATTAACCATCGCGACCACAATCTCCTAGCAATATCAGACTCTACTTCTTCCGGCGGTGCCCAAAAGAACCCAACTTATTGACAAGGAGCTATTATAAAATGCGGCGCCAACAACTGCACTCTAAGCAGTAAACATCCCGAAGATAACCGCTATAGTGAAGTATGGTGAGTGATATCGGCCCTGGGCGATAGTAAAACCATCATCTCCACTTATTTTTAAAGGTTGAAAATAACACCAATAATAAATAATTATGAAAGATTAATAAAGCAGGAGAAATTAATGAATACATGGAAATATGAATCCAGAGCAAAAACCATTCCCTAGAGAAATGTAGAGTGGAGTGAGTGATATCTGCCCTGGGCTAAGGTAAAACTACAATAATTACTATTTGTATCACGTTGTTACGTACCTTCCTCACTGACGGCCTGAAAAATAGAAATAATCATTTGTTAACAGTGGATGACGTAAAAATTGTCGTAATCGTATCGGCATCGCGGACCAAAGATCATGGAGGGGTTCGAGTCACGGCGGTTCGGGCATCTCAATTCATGTCAGTCGCTCAACCCAGATTGCAATAACGAAAGCAGACTCGTTCGCTTTCATATTTAAGCTTTAGGCCATCATGTTAATTGGCTTAAAAGATTTTATGCGTCTTTTTTAAAGAGAGGATCCGAATTGTTTGTAATACCTGTCTATAAACGTACTTCGTACCCGACAACCAGCTCGTATTTTTGTTTGAAGTATGGATCAGCTATCCCCGAAGTATCTCGCCGAAAGGCACGGTAGGTCGCAAAACAGTCAAGCATCGAACCGTTCACAGTGGCGGAAAGTTACTTAGATCGAAAAGTGCGTTGTCGTGAAGATGCACCATTTTGTGGCAGACACATTGCGATACTAGTGAGTTGCCTATTTTAAAGATATTTTGGTATTAAATTCGGCAATCCAAGAGAAACTTCGGCCTCTTTCTCAAAACTTAATCTAATCCCCCCAACCTCCCAATCGGTTTCGCCTAACAAAAATAAACATACCGTTATCTCCATTTCTTCTTCGGATCAGACAACGATGTTCCCTGATTTCAACGTTCAGAGTGATTTCAACTGGAAAATATATTTGAGCTGTGAATAACGTTTTTATACATTTGGTCACTACTAGGGCTGGGCAAAACCGAATCATTTAGAATTCGAATCTGGTCGAATAATTTTTCGAATTGGAGCGAATCATAAATTCTATGTAAGTAACGAATATGCTATTTTTACTACTATCAACTTGTCTCCATGGGGAAATCAGGAAATTTATAGTGTATTTTTTAATTCACACTACACGTCTGAGAGCAACAATTTTCATAATTTAACTAAAAAATATAATCATTTTGGTCAAACTTTGCCAAAATCGATTGCTTTTTCTTCAAAAATGAAAATTCTAGTTCGTTTAGCAAGTTTTTGTTCCTATGAACGATTCACGATTGATTCGAATAAATTGTGCTTCGATTCGAATCATCGAATCGCCAGCCCTAGACACTACGTACACTCATTGATAGTAAGAAATAAAATAAGCAAAACCAGTGAAAGCGAACATTACATATTGTCGGAGTTCATTCCACTTTTTTCTGTGTAAAGTCGTCATTCCGAGATAGACATGAAAATTTGTTAAGACCAGCTAATGATTCGTTCTTATCGAATGATTTTATTTATTGAAATTCACTCCGAGCAATGCCGAAAGCAGTGCCTGAAAGGAACGAACTAATGGCCACTTAATAACGAAGAGTCTACTGCAAGATGTAGTACCAGCAACATCCCAAACGGAATTGAACCGCCATGTTAAAGTGCAGTGAGGGATATCTGCCCTGGGCAATGGTTAAACCACTTACCACTCCTTTGTTTCCTTTAGTCGTAGTTACGATACGCAGGAAATACATCAGGACTATCCTAAAGCCGTACCTGCAAGACTCAAATTTATGAATCGCGGACCCAAGATCTTTGTCAAAACACTAAATTTACGCTGAATTTTTGGCGCAGTCCCAATGTGTTTGCCAAGCATGGGTCACTGATGGATCGCGCGCCGTCGAGGCGCGTGTTATCTGTGGCCCAGGCTTGGCATAATGAAATTTCCGTTTCAGGTCAAAGTACGCTCTAAGCTCCGCATCCGTGTCGTAAACGGCGAATAAAAGGAAACAAAGAAATGGTAGATGGTTTCATCATCACCCAGGGCAGGTACCACTCACTGCACTTTGCCATAACAGTTAAGTTCCATTTGGAATGTTTTGCTGGCACTACATATTTTGATAGCTCTTTGCTATTTAGTGGCCATTACTTGATTCCTTTTAGGATCTGCTCCGCCTTGCTTAGAGTGAATTTCAATAAAAAAAATTCTGATTGTCTTGACGCAAGTTCGAATCTCGTGCCACATGTAGGCGAGAGGAGTGTTGGACACGATGCTTCTCCTAACCATGGCTATTTCCACCAACCATGTCCGTGCACAGGACGAATGAAGATAGACAAAAAGCTCCATCCGCGACTTAAGATCTGCACGAGAGGTCGTGATCTGCCTTATAGTTAAGGCTGGACAATTCGATTCGGTGATTCGAATCGATCCGAAGCAAGATTAATTCGAATCAATCTCGAATCGATCATAGGAACAGAAACTTGGCGGAGATTTTTAACGACGAAATGCGAACGATCTTGGTCAAATTTGACCAAAATCGATTATATTTCGTTGTTAAAATATGAAAATTGTTGCCCTTATAGTGTGAATTGAAAATTCACCATAAACCATAAATTTCTTTATCTTAGTGAAAATGAGATATGTGCTATTTACAAAGAATTAGTGATTCGATCCAATTCGAAAAAGTTATTCGAATCCGATTCGAATCCCAAATGATTCGGTTTTGCTCACTCCTACACATAGTTAAGCCTTATAACCGGCTTTCCTCTCCGACATGATAAAAATGAAAACTGCCCACCTACCTGCACTCCCTGCAGTAATTCCGATGGTCAAAAGGACCGTGCACCATAATAATGAAAGCATTTTAACTGTAAACGAATAGTTGAAAGTTTGTACTGAGAAAAAACGTGTTCAGGATAAGTATTGCAGGGTGGAATTCTAAGTGTTTTTAAAATATAGGAGGGGCCAATTCTAAATTTTTTGCGCGAATCAACTGCATTCTGCGCCAGTAGCATTCGATGTAGAACTGATCCACTATAATAACAGCGTGCTAGCAAGGTCAGAAGCAGCGTCCAGAGGGAGCCAACATACCTGTCACCTAATAGCAAAGAGCTACTATGAGATTTAGAACCAGCAACTGCACTCTGAACGCGAAAAATATTCCACACGGAACTGCTCAAAACGTTCTTAAACCTGGCGTTTTAAAACCGGAAGATGACGTTGTTAAGAGTGAGCGGAACTTTGGGCCGCTATCTCAATTTTGGCCCGATAATATCGATCGTGCTAGACTTTCCGTGCACGTTGCACCGTTTATGATAGTTAAGCAGACAGCGATCCTGCATTTGAATGTAGCTCATTGCACTTTAGTGGCTTCAGGAAGCTTTTAAAGTATGATATGTCTTCTGCAGTCTCGCTTTGAAGGCATTTTGATAAAAAAAAAATGCGGTGAAAGCATCGTTTATTTGCAGGTAATATTATATATACTTCCATAATTCGCCACTTTTCGACAATAATTCGGATTTGAGATAAAACTATAAAATCGACCTTTTCGTATACTATGAGGTGTTGATTAAAACGCGAGTCCTGTGGCATGGATATCAACAGTAAATGCTTTGAACAAATTTTATCAACAAGACCGTTTCGATTGTTGGAAATAGGACGTAAGGCCTAGTGGTTGAACATGTTGGCATCGCAGGTTGAAGATCTCGGGTTCGAGTCCCAGCGAGTCCGGTTCGTTAATCCACGCCTACCACTCAACCCGGGTGTAATACCTTGGGTAGGCCAAGCCGAAGAAAAAGATTAACCATGTCCGTTTTTGAGTGGCCGCTGTTACAAGGGCCTGTCGGGGTAGTTCACTCCAAGGAGTGGCTATAAAAAAGACTGCAAGCGAGCAATATATAATTGTTGAATTTGTCACAATGTAAAACTCAAGCTATCTTTTCTACAATATTTTATCGTTAGAAATTCGCTATCTAAGTCTTTCCTTTCAATCACTACGTTGAGAATTTGCCATTCTGTGAGCTATCGCGACCTGACTATCTCGCAATTGACAACGACGTCACAATGAAATCGCGCAATGAGAAATGGTGTTGTTCCATCAACAAAGCTATTACCGAACAGCATTTTGTTAAGTATGAGTCACTGATGGATCACGCCGTCTAGGCGTGGTCCATCTGTGGCTCATGCTTGACAAAATAAATTTCTGATTCGAATTTAACAAAAGTATCTCCCGCCAAACATGGACCAGCGATGATATGCGTTTAATAGTCTAACCGTACTTTGGAAGATTATAATGTAACAAAACGGTTCTGCATTGACGCAAATCATTTAATAATATCATTAATAAATATCATATTCATTAAAATATATACCCAAAATTCTATTTATTTTACTTTTTTCATTAAATTCACTGGTCGGAGCATTGCCTAAAGTTATATAAGATCCCGCGCACTTTAATCTTGTCTGAAGAATCAGACTATGTTCTAACAAAATCTCACAATAAATTTACATTTTTGTGGAATGAGAACATGATATTTTTGTTTTTCTGAAAAGATCAAAATAAATTTTGCTGTATTTTTCCAAAAAAACATTCCCTCCGATTCTGCATGATATAATAGATATGTATGCTTGATACCATAATAGTATCTAATCAAGGAAGTGCTTTAATGACGTAAACCATGACGTATGATATATCACATATTTATTGTTTAATGAGGTCGATGTTGATTGACTCAGAACAAAAATGTCGAATTTGCGTCAAAGTTTGAAAACCAATAAATAGAAAATCACCACGCAATTACGTGTCATTTTTATTTTTCATTAATGAGGTCGATTTCGACTCAAATTTGATTTGCGTCAAAGTGTTTTTGTGGGCGAGACATATATAATCACTGCATAGTGCGTATTATTATTTTTTGTTCATTGGTGATTCGCTCCAACCAAGCACGGACGCATGCAATAGCGTATTTCAAACCTTAAAAAGGGGGCGGGGAGGGGGATCAATTGCGATCTTCAAAAGTGAAATGCTGACGTCATAATCAGTGCCGCGGGGTAATTTTTGTGTCGAAGGCGCGGAAGTTTTTTAAAAATTTGAATTTAAGACTTAAACTAAACGCTTCAAGGCACTTGAAGTTCTGTCCAACAATTTAAATTTTTTCCACAATGGCACCAATGCGCTCCCCCCCCAAATTACACCCAGTGTAAGCATCACACAAATAAAACTATAACGAGTGCGGATCAGCAACTGCACCCCAAGCAGAAAACGCATCACATATAACCGAGTCGCTTTGCTATCAAGTGCGATTCAAATATCTTGTTACGTCTTCGGCGCGCAATTTAATATTCAGTCGGACGTAGGACTCCAAATCCGCGATCGTCAACCTGCGAAACCCAGCATAGGGATATTTAGGCGGGAGGGCTTATGTCCTCTCGCCTACCGCCGACCTAAATAAATCGTAGAACGGCCTTTGTTAATTCCTAAAAACGTAGGGAATTCAAGCACAGCAGTGTTTATGCATATTTGGACACATTAGGCCCGAAATCCATTTTTCACAAACTTCACACATCTTTGATTTTTGAACAGCTTCATCGTGATATACATTGAAAACGCTATTTTTATTAAAAATAAAAGTAACCGCGGTGCCAATAATTAGGCTCATTCTGCTCCTCTGCTTTTTAAGATTCTGTTTACACCACTGGATGCTAACATTATACCCACTGGGTGATCGCCCCTCGATTAACATCGCGGCAAAATCATTATATTCTATCTACCGTAGCCTATTCTTTGAGTTCACATGATCTGATTATCAAGCGCGCGATGAGGAAATGAGGAGTTTTTCATCAACAAAGCTATCACCGAACAGCATTTTATCAAGTATGAGCCACAGATGGATCACGCCGCCAAAGCGTGGTCCATCTGTGGCTCATGCTCGACAAAATAAAATTTCCGATTCGTATTAACCAAAAGTATCTCCCACCAAACATGGACCAGCGATGATACGCGTTTAATAGTCTAACCGTACTTTGAAAGATTATAATTGTAACAAAAACGTTCTGCATTGACGCAAACCAGGTAATAATATATTCATCCAAATATATAACCAAAATTCCATTTAACTCCCCCCCCAAGAAAATATCATGATTAGCTTCATCA
>OZ023145.1:1533079-1550796 GCA_963675895.2 Styela plicata | reverse complement strand
AAGACTGAGAGTCTCGGGGCATGATGGCCCAATGGTTAAACATGTTGGCATCGCAGGTTAAAGATCTCGGCTTCAAGTCCTGGCGAGTCCGGTTCGCCTATCCATGTCCACCACTCAACCCAGGGTGTAATAACTTGGGTAGGCTAAACGGGAAAAGATCACATCTTCCCAGCAATTGTAACTCTGTCCGTCTATAAGTGGCCGCTGTTACAGGGCCTTGGATAGGGTGATCCACTCTAAGAAGTGGTTATAGAAAAATGGCGACTGAATTAATTCTATGAACAACTCATTATTTCATACGACATCAGATTTCTGAATTCTTTTGAGCCAAATTGTCTAAACATCCCCCAGATAGGTAAGGAAACGTGATATAATTTCTTCTAATGTTTCCCTGAAACTTATTCTGTGGAACATTTTTAAACTTTCTTTCAGGTTTTATTTGCTTTCCTGATAACTTTGTATTGTTATATCTTTATTTGTATCGCCTTTTGTGTCGAAATAAACTATGTACATGCCAGATTTGTTCATCCAATGTTATCTCGGAAAGAACCAGAGATCGACCGATTCCTTACATCTGCGCGGGAACGAAGTTACGCAACAATGCTCGATGTTGGAACAAGGGGAATCAACGTAGCGGCAAATGCTGTGGTCACAGCGGCAGTGAAGGTATGGATAACTGTGGCGGGATCTTGTTTTTGGGTGTCCAAAATGTTATTTTCTTCAGGTTGAAAAATGCTTTAAAACCATCAACACTGCTATTACATAGCAGTATTGATGGTTTTAAAACTTTTTATACAGTTCGATCGCTCCAGACACACAAAAATATGCATTTTGATAATCTTTTAGCAATAGGCAAATCATGCGATATTGCCCGTTTGTTACATTCGTCTATGATTGGATCCAGCGGCAAATTATTTTATTTATTTTTTTCATTGAAATTCACTCTGAGCAAGGTCAGAAGTAGTGTCCAGAAGGAACCAACTACCAGCCACTCAATAGCAAAGAGCAAGTAGTAATGTAGTACCAGAAAACCTGCACTCTATATATAAATAAGTCCCAAACGGAAACTGAACCACAGTCTGGGTAAGGTTGCTCACGTGAGTGTAGCTGCCTACTCTCTTGCCCCGCCTCCCCCTGAACGATGGGTTTTTACTTTTATTATAAAAGCACCAACCACCACTCTATATGCTTCCATATAGTCGGCCTCTTACGACACGCAGTGAGGATATAAATGGTTACAGGCCCCAGCAGTAATTTTCTCTGGGTTTCCAAAACCTTAACGTCCATTATTCTTCATGGTGGCATAAAAAGCTTCCCCAAAAACCATTCAAAACGGCTGCTATTTTCATAGGCAGGCCATTGATTGATATGAACTTTTTTTTACAGTTTTGGTGGGCTGCTGGGGGGGGGGGCTGTTTTTGGTTTTTTTTGGGCCGGGAGCGCGTTGGGACCTAGCTGTATTCAGAGTATATGGTAAATCATGTTAGATCAAGGTTGAAGGGGGATCTTGGGTTTCTGTCCCAACTAGGTTTAAATTCCATGTCCCACCACTTTCAATGTAATAAACTTCGGATAGGTTTAGGCCGAACTTGAAATGAATCATGTCTTTCCTTTTTCTAATCAAACAACTTGGTGCCAGGGTTATGGGTTCAGGGTAGGTCCACTTACCCCTCAAAGGAGAGTAGAGAAAAAAAACAAATTAATACCCCTTCTAAGATAGGGAAGAGGCGTTAGAGATATATATAAATCATTAACTATATTTTATACTGGATTGATAACCCTGGGGGGAAACTGGCCCAGTCAAGGTGAGATTAGTTTTAATTTTTAAAACCTACTTTCCTTGTTTCCTTTCTTTTTAGTCACCCTTTCATGTGGAATATTTGTGGTGGTTTAAATTTTTATAAATAATTTACGTTCATTAACAAAATGTAGGTAGTGAGAAGATCTGTTTTAAAAATAAATTGGTGTGTTTGCCGGGGGAGGAGGGGCTCGATTTCTGTTCTAATGATTACTGGAGGGGGGGCTACCAATTTTTATGGCTTCGGATATATTCCTGATCTGCCCCTCTGCCTCATCATGTTACAAAAATCTTGGCTTAAATGTAATGGGTAAATTTCATTTTTACTCGAAACAAAAATTGGATCATTTTTGGGGTTTTTATTTTATTTTGGTTTAGGGAAATAAGAAATATTGAAGGTTTTTTTTGTTCTCAGTCACACAGGAAATATGTTTTTTAGGGCATTTTCTTCTGGGGGGATAACCACTGAAATCAGGAACCATTGTTTTTGCGTTTACTCCCCAACCGTTTATTCTTGTTTATTTTTCTCTGGGCCAATAGCCGTTGTATCGGAGACTGGACTTTAAAAGTTTCAGCAGGTTGAACGACTTCTCACAACTATCCGACGGGACTTCTCCAATACATTCTATGGCCCCAATCCTTTTCAGCTTATAAACCCACCTATGCAACGAGATATGCTCCAAAGGTTAATTCATTTGAAGGCAAATTCAGGCATTTTAATGCAATGGGTGGACTGGTTTGCTTCTCAAGACTCCAATAGAAATATGGTTTTTTTTATGTTTTATTTGATTTTCAGGAGTTCATTATTTGAACCAAAGTATTAATATTTTTTTGCTTAATGATTGATATGCCGCACCTCTAAAACTTCTTTCGTTTGTACTGGGCTGTATTTTGTTTTGGTTTTAATTTAACCTTAAAAATTGGTTCTATTATGGGCACAAAAAAAGCTTGACCGTTGGTCCTTTTTATTTGTGGTCGCAATACTTGTTTATCTTCTTTGGGGGGGACCCTTACAGGGTGGCTATTAGACCCACAAAATTGTTTCACTCTAATATTTCATCCAATTTTTTGTTTCATTGATATATCACACTCTGAGCAAGGAAACTAGATGTGAAGCCAAAGTTGTGCCTAAAAGGAACCAAACTAACGGGAACCACTCAATATCGAAGAACTACAACAAGGACGTTAGTTACCAGCAAAACTTTGCACTCAAGACTGGAAAACATCCCAATACGGAACTGATCTACCATGGTAAAGTGGCAGTGGAGTGGTATACTGCCCTGGGTGTTGGATAAAAAAACTATCTATTCAATTCCTTGCTTCCTTTTTCGTCCAACCTGAAATTTTTGTGTTTAATTATGGTGAACATTTTTTTTCATAGCCAAACTTCCACCCTGGATCACCCCTCTGTCCAAGGGGCTGTATAAAACAGTGGTCACTTGATATAACTTTTTTCAGTCTACAGGGCTTCTTTAAGGTGGGGAAAAACCCGCGGAGGAAGATTTGAAATTTTTGTTTTTTTTATTTGGGTAAATGGTATAATGATAACTTTTTCTTTTCTGAATCTTCAGGGGCTCCTTTAGACCCACCGCAAAAGATTTGAATCCAAACCGCATAGCATTTCAATAATCCTTTCACATCATCAACTCAACCATTTCATTGCAACAACTACTGAAAGTGGGGGGTCCACCTACTCCAGACACATTCAAGCTGTGCATACGCAGGGAGTGAGTGCCGGACTTGAAATATGAACTTTTATTTCTCACCAGTAACCGGTTATTATGCTATTAACAATTGTTTAGATTTTTATCTTTGTCCAGAGAAGATTTATATAAAAAAAAAACTCCAGATTGTTTCGTTTACAATGAACTGTGATTACCTTTTCCCTAGTGTACCCCCGGATCCGTATGTTTGACTCATGTTAACCAAGGAT
The DNA here is from genome assembly GCA_963675895.2 of Styela plicata. Taxonomy (NCBI): domain Eukaryota; kingdom Metazoa; phylum Chordata; class Ascidiacea; order Stolidobranchia; family Styelidae; genus Styela; species Styela plicata. The sequence continues at coordinate 1,547,065 of OZ023145.1, read as the reverse complement.
GCTTGGTTTTGAAGGAGATAGTATTAAAGTCTAAAAAACAACATGATCCCTTTCGACGGAAATTACTTGTAGAAGTGTGAGACCGTGTGTTGAGCTTTGTCATTCAAGAAACTGTGTTCTTGAATAACTTGACTTGTCATGCCGTCCTACTTGTGAAACTTAATGTGGAAAACGACGATGGTTCGGTATTAGGGCGTCCATTTTCATTGGACTGTGGGTTACAGTGCCTCGCCAAAGGGGGACCCACCCCACAACATTCCTGCTGAGGCTAGGGATGAGTACTGATAAACGGAGAATTATCTGTTAAAAATTTGTTCTGAAAATGCTGATTCAGGCTGGCAGGAAAGGCAGAGGAATGCCGGGCTCTACTATGTTAGGCAGGATTAGCGGGAAATTTTTCATTTTTTTTTCCCTGTAAAAACATAATGGAGAGCAATACGGGCTTAATTATATCATATTGCCCCAAAACCACAAACCTCTCGTGCAAGATGCTTGTTTCCCTGAATTTTCAATCAGGGTGAGGTGATGTTTTTTTTTTTGGGGGCTTATTTTTTTACATATATTTCTCATTTTTCCTGTGCCGATGGGAACCCTGGTTGGTGGAGGGAGGAAGGAAAAGGACTGTTCTGTAAGCAGTGCTTGCTGACATGGAACCTCAGTTTATGCACCAGTGAGGCATCCCAGCTGATCTCTCGCCTATATAAGTATCTTCGCACTCTCAGGATTTTCGAAACCCCCAGGGACGTTAAGTGAAGTGTATTTTCAACGCTTTACCGAATTAGGTAACCAGTTTAATCTGTTACCAAGCTGTTTTCCCTAAGTAGTAGAAAAGATACTATCTTTTACCATCTAGGGTAGATCACAACTGATAGTCAAGGCCTTACGCCCCTATGGGGCAAAACTAGAGGAAACAGAGGTAATGTTGTTTTTGGAAAGAGACATGCGCTTTTTAGATTCTGGTTAAGCCTATTATATTTTTTATTTTTTATTGAAATTCCACTCTTGGGGAGTAAGGCCGAAAGCAGGGGCTAAAAGGTACCAACTAAAACGGTTCCCTCAATAGCAAAGGAGCATCCTAAAAGATAGAGATTGTTTCGTACCAGAAACTGCCACTCTAAAATGGGAAAACATCCCAAACAAGAATAAAAAATGAAACTTTCATGGTTAAAAGTACAATGATTTGGTATCTGGTATCTGCCCTGGTTTGAGGTTTTGAGTGGGGGGGGGGCATGGATTAATGAGTTGGATCCTCTCAATGGACTTGTGACCTTGTATCGGGGAATCCTTTAACTTTTTAAGTCTTTTTCAAAGCTTCCCAACCCAATTACGCCAGGGGGGGTCAGGCCAAATAAAAATCTTAGGGGCCCGGCGGGGGCCAGGGTTCCGGCCTACCCAGGCACTTTCCCTTTTTAAACACTTGTAAAGTATTACGTAAAGTAAACAGGAGGAAACTTGCGGGAAGGCCACCAAAAAACTGAAATCATAGGTTTACTGGGCAAAACACCTTTGATTTGTTTTGGCATATACCTTCAACGGATTGCGGGGGTGGGGGTGGGGACATCTTTGGGGGTCGACGGAGGAAATTCTGATTTGAAACTTTCAGAATATTTAAATAACAATTGTTATAAAAGTTCGAAGTTTACGCGGTTTGATTTTTCCCGGAAAGGTGTTTTTTCATTTAGGGAAATATTATCTGCAAATTACTTTCTTATTATTCCGGAAATACTCGTGATAAAGCGAAAAACAATTCTGCATCCAATGTTTTGGGTACACACTTAAATATTTGGCGACAAAACCACAATTATTTTTACCAAGATGGAACTCTTTGCCAAAAAAATTTAACATCTTCCGATTTTCAACCTCGTTTTAATATGATTGGAATCATTGTCTAATGAGCGTTTAATAACCAATTGTCTTGTGTTTCAACCAAAATTTTTCAGGAACTGGACTTTGACCAATTTGGGGGCACAAAAAAATGCAAAACCAACAACCAAAACATTTCAACATTACCATTTAATTGTATTTCCCAACAATTTTGTGCTATTATTAAATCGGTTTTTGGAAAGTTACTTAAAAATTTTTTTTATCACTAGCATTTGGTTAAAAAATAACTTATTTAAGGAATGAATAGGGGGGATGTTATACGGGTTGTTTATACATTTAAGGGGGGAGTTAAGATATTCGCGCGTTTCAGGAACAAATGCTGTTTTCCGACAGGAAGTGGCAGTGTTTGATGGTATCGGAAGCTTTTTTTCCACCTGATAGGGAAAACTTATCATTTTTGGGGAAACCCCAAAAAAATAAATAAGGATTCCCGCCACAGGTATCCCATTTTATACACATTCAACGATTAGGCCGCTGTGGGGACCCACATGCCATTTTTGCGCTTTACGTTGATCACCCTTTGTTCCAACATTATTTTATCAACATGGCCCGTGACTCAAAAAGTTTGCCGACCTCTGTACTACGCCAATCAGCTCTGATGACCAGACAAGTGCATCGCTATATTGCAAACACATAAATCGCTCATTTTATTTGATTTTTCAGCCTCGGCAATGAACAACGAGCCTTATCAGATGGTTCATACACCTGGAGCACCCACTGGTGGTTTAGTTATGCCGTCTGCTCCCTCTAGTGATGGTTACGGATCCAGCGGACACATCATCTCGTCTTCTGGTGACTATGGCGGCCATATCGGTGGACAATATAAAGCTTATTCCATGATGAACTTATCTCAAACCAGAGAACAAGGCCAGAGTGAGTTTCGCTTTTGCAATGAGATCTGCTGATGTTGGGTAGTTAAGACAGGAAATCATTTTAATCCTATGAGAGAGGAAAGCTGAAAATATGGGTTAGAGAAAAACCTCATTCCAGACTAGGAACTGATGTCTGCTAACAAGACGTCGTAGCTGACGATATAATTAGGCCATATTCTCGGCTCTCCTCTTCCGCAGGATAAAAATGAAATACCATCTTATCCTGAATTCCAGTCATCTAGTGCGACGATAATGAAAAGCAGTCAGATTCAAACATTCGCAACTTGGACTCTCAAATGACAAATCATTGCTCAGTATTCGATTTTCATTTCAAACCCTAGTTGATGAATTCAGCCTATGTGTAATATTTTCCACTTGGACTGCAATATCTATGTAGCATGCCCGGTTAGCTCAATCGGTGAAGCGTTGGAAATACGCTTTGAGGCACGCATCTATGATCATCATGACGCAGGTTCGAATTCTCTGAGGGATGATGATTTTATGCGAGAGGTCTCTGGGCACCTCGCCGGTGCACGGTGGTTCATGTAAGCACTGCTTACGGCCTACTCCACCAACCAGGTCCATGCACAGGAAAATGTGAAATGTGATAATCTAAAAACCCTCACCCAGATTAAGAACTGGTGTCTGTACGAGACATCGTGGTTTGCCATATTAATAAGCTGCATTCTCTGCTTTCCCCTCCCACAGGATAAATATGATATACGATCTTAGCACTGCATTTTGCAATAGCTCTGTGCAAATAATTGGCTGTCAGTAGTCTTATTATGCACTGCCTTCGGCTGCGTTGAAATATGGAAAAAAATTGAATCACACATTATCTAATTCCAGCCTTAATGACTCAGACGATAGAATTCAGCACGGGTCCCCCAGAAACATCAGTAGATGATTCCGTGATCCCTGATCATATGGAACACAATATGTCCGGAGACGAGAGAGGCTACGGTACTTTGCCGAGACAGAGAAGGGAAAAAGAGCAGCAAAAAGGTTAGTTTTGTTTTTTATTTTACCAACAGCTCAACCAGTCTAACAGAATCTTGTTTTTTCTTCGGGTGTCTGGAACCTCTATGTCATTTTCTTCGGGCTACCAAAAAAAGTTTCAAAATCATCAATACTGCTATTTCATAGCAGTATTGATGGTTTTGAACCTTTTTTTGTAGTTTGGTCGCTGCCAGACACTCTAAAAAGAGACATTTAAATCTTCTAGTGATAGATATATCATGATATATTGCCCATTCGCTAAATTTTCTTCTGGTGGAATCTATTTTCTTTGGATGTCTGAATAGCAGAGTAAACATTCTGATATTGAGTCCAAACTCAAGCAGGAGGTTTCAGAGGGTGGACTGAAAAAACAAATAACCGTGGGGTATTTTTTACTGGATTTCACTCTGAGCAAGGTTGGAAGCGATGCTGTTCAAAGATCTTGTTAAATTTGTTAACCATAATTGTGTCCTAAGCAGAAATGATTTAATACAGGACTGGATATTTTTATTTTATAATTCGCTTTTGGTGCAGTATTTTTTAATGAAATTCACTCTCAAGCAAAGTAAGAACCAACTAATGGCCATTTTCATGTGGCAGAGACCTGCTCCAAAATAAGGAACCAGTAACTACACACTTGGATGGAAAACATTTCAGAAGGGCTGAATTAATATAATACAGTGCAGTGGTATCTGCCCTGGGCAATGGTTGCCACTTTTCTTCCCTTCTAATTGTCTTTTGCAACACATAAGAAATGCTTTGGTGGAGATTCTGAATCCCAAGCCTGCAGGACCTATAGTTAAATTTAGTCTCCTTGCATATCATTTTGTGGGCGTGTTGAATATCTCGGGTTAGTCTGGCTCATTAATTCATGCCCACCACTCAACCCGGGGTTTAATAACTTGAGTGGGCTTAGCAGGACAGGAAAGGTCATATCTTTCCAACAACACTAACATTGTCCGTCTATAAGTGGCTGCACGGCCTTGATCAGGGTGATCCACTCCAAGAAGCGGCTACAAATAAAACAAAATATCATAATTTTTCATGCTCTCATGTTCCCAGCTTGGATTATGGAGGAGAAGAAGGTTGGAAAATTATGTTAGATAGTTTTTGTAAATCCCCTGAGGTCTGGTCACACAAGTACTCTAGATCCTGTCTTTCAATGCATCAGTACAGTTTACCAATACAGTTTTTTACAGAGGAAAGTTGAGAATTACAATTTATCATATATATCTTTTTATTGAAATTCACTCTGAGCAAGGCCAGAAGCGGAGCCGAAAAGGAACCAACTAACCAACTAACTTACCGTAATAGCAAAGAGCTACTGAAAGATGTAGTACCAGCAACTGCACTTTAAAACGTAAAACAGATGGTGAACTACGGCCTCTCGTGCAGACACCAGTTCTGAATCGAAGGTTTTTGACTTCGCATATTTCTCTTTTTTTTCTGTGCATGGACATGGTTGGTAGAGGAAGATGTGAGCAGTATTTACGTGAACCCCCATGCACCGATGAGGTGTCTAACAGACCTCTTGCATCTAATCCCACACAGGATTCGAACCTACGTCAGGACAATTAGAACACTAGGCATATATCCAATGCTTCACCAACAAAAATCCCTTCTTTCGCTGCCATGACTAATATCATTAATGCATCTGATAACAAATTTGGTAATTGACCAAAATCGATTGCATTTTGTCGTTAAAATTGAAAATTGCATTGAAAATAGAACAAATATAACTAACTGGCTGACTGGTTAGCTTTTTGTTATAATACTGAACAATTCTTATTCTTGGATACTTATCTTTCTTCTATGCCTTTGCATAAGTGGATCCACATCAGTAATGCTTGGGTGGCCTTGGTCAGACGAAACATTATAGTATTGAAGTTGTGTGTGTATGTAGGAAGACTCTTCAACCTCTCGTCCAAACTGAACAATGCTATATATATATATATATATATATTTATATATATCAGGCGTTCTTAAACTGGGGGGCAGGGCCCGAAGGGGCTTGATTCTTCTTGAAGTGTGCCTGTGGAGAATAAAAAAACGTTCCTAATATCTTACTGCGTATACGAGTCGTGAACTGAAAATTGAGTCCTGATAAATAACCGACATAGTTTTGGCCCCAGTTTGCCCTCTATTCTTTTGGTTGTTGATGAGTTCATGGCTGTCCGAGGCCCCTCTGCTAGCAAAAGGGGCTGAGTATTTATTTTTTATTGAAATTTACTCAGATGAAGGTCGGAAGCAGTGTCTAAAAGGAACAAACTAACGGCCACTTAATAGCAAAGAGCTACTGAAATATATGGTTCCAGCGACTGCCTTCTAAACAGAAAACAGGGTGCTAAAGCGTAGTGAGTGGTATCTGCGCTTGGTGACGGTAAACCATCCTACCGATTCTATGTTTCCTTATAAAGTCAAATGTTCTTAGGGGACACGGAATCAGGAAATAATTAGTTTAGGTGCCACAATTCTCACAATTTTTTCCTCCACGCGGATTGTAATAATCTTTTTTTAATGGATAAAATTTTCACTCTTGGGGCAAAAGGCCTGATAACAGCATTTGGCTAAACAGACGGCTGATACGGAATTCATCGTTTCGCTTACTTTGGTTTTTTTTCCGTGGGCCTTATTATAAAAATGATGGTGAAAAATATTTTGCGAACCCCTTGGGAGGTTTATCATTTTTTTCTTTCTGGCATTCCGGACAAAGAGGGGTTCCTTGTTTTGCTTCGGACCGGTTCGACGCGGGGCAATGCGGGGGGAGAAAAAGGGGCCACTATAATACCATGACCCACGAAAAGGGGAGAATCGGTATGGGGTATGATGAGGGTATATGATGAGTGAGGTTAACATCCCACAGGGTGACTGGACCCTGGGGTTATGAATAATTGATGTACCTTATAAGAGTCACTGTGATCCAAGAGTTATTGGGCTTTTTTGGTATTCAGTGGGGGAACTTCATTTGTATGCAACGTAGAAAGACCTTAGGATTTGCGCTTGGAACTGTGAGAACTTGTTAATTATTTCTGGGAGGGGTTACTTTTTTCTGGTCCAGTTGATCGTGTTTTATTTGGTTGTGCACTCGTCTAGTTTATCGGGGGGACCGAGGTCACAATCAAGAACCACTGAGTTTACAAGGGGGTCCAATGGACTTGGGATTAAAAGCTTGATTGAGTTATAGTGTCTCCAAGGCCAAATGGCCAGATATTATGTAAAAAAAGCTATTGCTTGGGTCGGAAAATTTATTCAGCACCGAGCGGCGCCCACAAACTATTATTTTGGAAATGCGTGATGCTTTTTTTAAGGGGGATAATATGCTTTAATAGGATAGTATGGCAGCGAGGGCTATACATCTTTTATATAATTTGTTTTTAATTCCGTTTCGTCATTTAGAATTTAACTTTGTTGCAAAATAATGGGGTTAAAAGGAGCATATGGCAAATGGCAAATGGTCAAAAGCTAATTCTTGTTTTTTATCTCAGGAAACACTGAATGAAAATAGGGGGCTTCATCAGCAAGAAAATTTAGGCAAAATTACATTTTTTCATGGGATAATATCTGTAAATCTAGAAGATTTTGATGTCTTTTTTTTGGTAGTACCGGTAGGCCAATCACAAGACTGTACTAAAAAGGTCTTTCAAGCATCCAACTCTAACTGTTTCCTTATGAAATAGCCAGAATTGATGACTTTTTGTAAAATATCAATTTTGGTCTCCTTTCGGAGAAAAAAATCCCATGAAATATTTTCGAACATCTGGGAAAGGGGGAGGAAAAATAAATACCCTCAAGAAAAAACGTAAAAAAATTATTGCCATAACCCCATTTGTGGGTGCTTATATGGGAATTTTGGTTCATTTATTTACCAGGCATATCTTTTGGGTGTTCTGCTTTCCAGTCAAATTATAACCAATTTAAGTGTAGGTGAAATAACATGCTTGGTGTGGGAGGTGGAGATTATATTTAATAGAGCAGAAGGACAAAAATGCAAAATACTTGTTTTCAAACTTGAGTATCTCTCAATTGTCCGTAATTAATGATAGGGTTTATAAACAATCGTCTGCAAACTTTGCTTCCCGACCCTTTTTTATAATTCTGGATTTTGTTGGCCCACTAATTTAGCGGGGAACAGCCGAGCTTGATTTCAGGGATTGGGGAAAAATTTGGATTTAAATCATTGTGAAAAAAATAACTGTCAGTGTTTACAGCGACCAAAACGCCCCAACTAACGAAGGGGCAGCTTCGGACAGTCTTTCTTTTACAACCACTCACTACAAATTTATTCTCTGTAAATGTTTGAAAGGGGGGGTTCACAGGAACATATAAAAATTTAGTAACAGTGGTGGTTATGGAGGAAAAGCTCTTTGCTAACCCGTCATTGATCACTAAGTTTAGTGTTAATAATTCTTCCTTTTTCCATTAGGGAAGTCCTTGCGTGAAAGCGGGGCCATACAGGGGACCACACTCTATAAAAACGGGGAAGGCATCAAAAGAACGTGGGATAAATAAAGTTTTCGGTTCTCTCGTTAAACCTGACACAATAGTAAATCACTAAAATGAAGCCTTGTGAATATTTGCTTTCCTGTGTATTACAATTGTCGATCATATATTCTGTTTGCAATATGACGTCTTTTAGCGTACCTTAATTTAATGGTCTGAACCTATTTGCGGTTAAATCTTTTTTTCTGTTTCTTTCTAATTCTGCCTGATAAAAATTGGCCAAGGTTTAATATCCAATTTTTATGAGGTTCTGTTCATTACCAGGCGTTCAATTTTACTGGGCACTAACAACTGATGGGCTACCATTAAGTCGATATAATTTATCAGCATATGTCGCTAATTAAATGTGTACTGTGGCACGTCTATTCTGCGGTGATATATTCGGACGCAGGGGGACAATGTTTTTGCATAACCATTTCATTTTGGTGCATAACAGGTTATACATGTGGAAAAGTTTAGGCGTGGTGAACGTAGTGAGTCCATAAATGTTGAAAACCCAAACTACCATCTATCGTGTCAGAACACTGCAATTCAGCAGGGTACACGCGTATACACTGGGTGATGTTTCTTTTTTTTGAGGGGGGGGATTAATTCGTAGAGTCTTTCGATTTTTTTTACTGTGAGTCCTGCAGGATACTGGTGTTACACACAGGAGACAAGCCGGAAAGTCCAAGTGCATGCGGATAGTCAGGACGTCAAAAGCAGGACACGCCCAAATACGTAGGATTCATTCCGCCGGGGGATTTCGAGACCACACGGTACAGGGTTGAAAGAGATGAGTGAATTAGTCTTTTCACGCTTACTTTGTCCCACAGCTTTTTAACTGGATTGGGAGCTTGATTCCAGGGACCGTATATTTGGATTGGGGCCTATTGGGTGACTGGGTAGGGTCTCAATAGTTGGGGAAGGATCCCAAAGTGGTGGCTGAGTAGCTTACAGCAAATACCAACTACAATGGCCTCAAGGAAGGTTGGGTTATATCGGGACACCGTGAATCGACCTCGACTGTGCGCCAGTGGCGTGATTTTTTCTTTTATTGTGACAGAATTTTCAACTCTGCGCTAAAGCTGGCTGGAAGGCGTGCCTAAAATGGGCGAGACCAACAAAACTAAACGGGCCCACGTTCAAATAGGCAAACACACGGGGAAGGGGCGTTTTTACTAAAAAGATTTGTAGTAACCGAGCCTAACTGATCTAAACTTTGGCGGAAAGAAATGATCTCGAAACGGAACTTAACTACCACACACGGAAAAAGAAAAAAAAAAAATTGTGGGGGAGCCCCCATGCGATTTGTTAGTGGTAATTTGCCCCTTTGGGGGATGTGGTAAAGGGTAAAAAATATCCATTCATATTTACTTCCTGTTGTTTTCATTTTTTAGTCGACTTCTTTACGGGGGGGGGACTTCGGGCCAGGAAAATAAACCAATACGACGGATGCTAAAACCACCCCATTTTATTATTAGGCCCTGCAAACCATGGTTAATTGTTTATTTAACTATGGGAAATAATAAAAGTTGGGAAGGGGGGGGGATCTAGGCAAAACATCCCTCAATCCCGGGGGAATTGGAGAACAATGATGATCTTCCATGAAGAGGTGTGTTGGGTTCGCCAAGATGTTTTAAGCTACACTTCTCGGCCTTTTCTCATTCCTCTGTTAGGGGGAATCCAAGAATGGATACCTCTTTTCCTATAACACAAAGATATTTTTTTGATATCAATGTTTTTTCTGACACTTGGTTGCATTGATTAGGTGTTTTACTTGGACAAGTGGAAAATTTCAGAAGGATAAAAAATTACAAAATTTTTATTTTACCCCACTTTATTGTTCCGCCTTTATCTAAAAATCATTTTTTTCTCTGGTGAGGCTTTTTTAAAATAAAACAAAAATTGGTTGTCTTTTTTTCCATTAGCGCTTTCCGACTACATTTTATATATATTTTTTTTTATGTTTTTATACACACGGAATTTTGATTGGTTTATATTAAGGTAATTCATTATCCTTTAGCGATAATTCTTCGCGTTTAGGCAATTTTTCAAAATAGTCCGCTCCTTGTCCGTTTAATTCTATTTAGCTATTTTATTCGGGGAAATTCATGTCGCCCACCCACACCCCGGTGGGGCGACATTAGCCGGGGGATCAATATCACGAAAACCAATATTTGAATTTACACATTTTCAAATTAATTTTAATAGATGGGTTGAATTTTTCTTTTTTTTTCTTTTTTATTGCGAAAATTCCCCTCTGTGGAACAAAAGGGGACCCTGGGGGGATTTTGCCGATAAGGAAGGACTTAAACGGGCCACTTCTAATTAGGCAAAGAGAAGTTACTAAAAGGATTTGTTGATACCCAGGGGGTCACAAACTGCAGGGTCTATGCTGGGAAAAACATCCCAATAACGGTAATATTGTAACTCACCACGAGTAACAGTGCACGTAGGTTGGTATCAAGCCCTGCGGGTGGACACAGATCCACAGGTCAGGTGAATATTCACTTCCTTGCAAATTCAAATAAACTCTGGGACAACAAACCGGAATGGTTTGAGATGAGGGGGGACTTTTATCTTTCCCCATTCGAGGTTATAATTTCGGAAAAAATATGGGAAAGGTTTCTCATTTGAAAAGGGCCAATCATGAAAAAAGCTTGACTTTTCCCTTGGCAAGGTTCTTCACGCGTTTTAATAAGGTGGGTTCATTACATTTCCTTAAAGGTGCGGGAGGATATCCACCTCACTGCACCTGTATAAATGGTAGTTACAGATTTATGTTTCTTTGTAGGGGGATATTTTTTCCGGCATTGGTGGGCCAGTTTTTGCCTGTTCGACTCTCATTCTTGTTGTAGCTCTGTGGGTAAATTTTAAGTGGCTTGTTTTAGGGTCTCTAGGGGGCTCTGTATTATCAATAAGCCCGGGCTCTTAGAAGTGCAATTTACAAATAAAATATAAAACATTATTCTTTAAACTGGTTGTAATTCAGGCGGATGTTATGGCGTATTCTGAGAAAAATTGTTTGAGAAACTTTTTTCGATGTATTTATTGATGGGGATTTTATGGGTCTCGCTATTCATTATCCACATTTTAGCTTCATAAAGCTCTTGAGTCCCACGAAGTAATTACGATTTGTCATATTTCCAAAAGCGTTCAGAAACTTCAAAACACGAGATTCAAATAACTAGGTTTGTTATTACTCCGTCCATATTTTTTTACGCAATATTGGGTTTGGGGATATGACCATTAAAAAAAGATTTTCTTCTATGAGAAATTTTTCTTTGAGTGGTTTTTATTTCCTGGATATTTGGGAATAGATTCCTTGATTTTCATCTTTCATTCAACAGACGTTCTGAAAAGTTTTTTTTTTACCCAATTCGCCTGTTAGTCAATAATCAGTATAGTTTTGTAATGCTTTCGATTTTTTGTTCAGCCCTCTGTTCGAGGGGGGGGAAATTAATTTTCTTGGTTTTTAACTTTTTTCCCTAAATTTTTTTCTATCAAGGTCATTTTAATTTGCTAAGGGTTTCATTTTGAAATTCTTCCCGACCGTATTCGTGGGGAGTAATTGTTTATTATTGCTTTTTGAATATAATTGATTTTTATCTTACGGCCCAAGACTTACCCACTTTTTCTAATTTTACGGGAGTTTTTTCTCAAAACTGACTTTTCCATTGCGCTCTGGAAATACATGCGGGCAGTTTTGCCACGGTCTATCCTTGCTTTCATTAAGTATAACATTTTATTGTTCTAGTTTACTATATCCTCGGCTTATGATGAAACTGCACAGTTTGCTGTTTACTATACTTACGGGGTCTTTATAATTAGCTCTTTGGTCGAGGAAAAATGTCTGTTAATTCGATGCATTTCGTACAACCGATGCTTGTTGCAGCTCGTTATCCGGGGGGCTTTTCCTCACGGCGGGAATTTACAATGCGAAAAAGGCCATTTTTTGGTAAAAAGGCGCCGGCAGTTGGGGCAGCAAATTAACCCATATAATGGCTTGATTTTTATTTCGTTAAGCACTAGCCATCAGATGGTTCCGGTCTCACCGACACGATCCATCAGTGACCGATGCGCGAGATAACGAATGCATTTGCTCCGTGCTCTTCCCTCTCAACACCTTGAACCTGAGGCGATCCATCAGTGACTCATACTCAACAAAACATGTGTACCTCTTGTCGGCACGATCCATCAGTGACCCATACTTAACGAAGCACATGTGTGCTCCTCGCTGGCGCGATCCATCAGTGACTCATACTTAACAAAACATGTGTACTCCTTGTCGGCACAATCCATCAGTGACCCATACTTAACGAAGCACATGTGTGCTCCTCGCTGGCGCGATCCATCAGTGACTCATACTTAACAAAACATGTGTACTCCTGGTCAGCGCAATCCATCAGTGACCCATACTTAACGAAGCATGTGTACTCCTCGTCAGCGCAATCCATCAGTGACCAATACTTAACGAAGCATGTGTATCATCGACACACATCCATCAGTGACCCATACTTAACAAAGCACATGTGTGCTCCTCGCTGGCGCGATCCATCGGTGACCCAAAGGATGTTGTGGTTTACAATGTTTAAATCCACATCTTTCTATGCTCTGGCTTCTTTCTCCGATTGAAGGTTTGGGTGATTCAAATATTCATTCGAATGCGTTGGAGTATAGCATTCTATTTTGGTCAGTGCGAGTTTTCGAGAGAGGATAAGTTTTTGTCAAATTGTTTGACATTATCACAGAACGACGCGCTTTTTTCTATTCTATTTTTTGTTGTAAGCTCAGAATATCAATTGCACTTCAAATTATGTTTTTCTCAAGGGGGATGCAAACGGAGACTTTTGATCAGAATATGATAGAATACTTCTTGCACGGCAAACAGACACGGTGCAAAAACATTTTTCCTCCCCAAAGTGAATAAAATGAGTGAGGAGACGGTCCGTCAATCTATAAGTAATTTGGATTTTGTAATTATATTTAGTATATATCACGGAAAATTGTATTTATCAAGAATTCCATTGCGCCCTACGTGTGCAAGCAGTTATAGTGATTTTTTTGACCAAGACAGGTAGCCAATATTTCTACTTGTATTCGAATATTTTGATTCGACTTCTGATTGAAATGTCGCTTTTGTGAGAAATACGTTGATCCTGCAATTATTTGTGATATTTTTCATCTGTGATATATTTTACATTTTTAACTTTTTTTTGCTATGTTTTTTTGGGTGAAGAGTAAGGTAATACATGGTTTGGTGCAAAATATGGTTTAATATTTGTCGATGGGGAAACAATATGGCCTAGTGGTCAAACATGTTGGCATCGCACGTAGAAGGTCATGGGTTCAAGTCCCGGCGAGTCCGGCTCATTAATCCATGCCCACCACTCAACCCAGGGTGTAATAACTTGGGTAGGCTAAGCCAAACAAGAAAAGATCATATCTTTCGAGCAATTGTAATCCTGTCCGTCTAAAAGTGGCTGCTGTTACAGGGCCTTGATGACCCACTCTAGAACTGTTTAGAATAGGAGTCCAGGAGGAAACTGGAGAATATAGCGAACCTGGATATCTGTTGCAGATACCAATTCAAAGTCTGGGGCGAATCAGAGAGGCTTAGCCCGGACGTGTATACTCTACAGATTAAACTAACTGGGCTGTGACCAGCGGCATCTTTTTAATTGAAATTCACTTTCAGCACTTGGACCCACAATGCGCCAGTTAGGGGTTAATCGACACTCTCACAGGT
>OZ023145.1:1512110-1532979 GCA_963675895.2 Styela plicata | reverse complement strand
GAGTTATATTGAGATAGGTCATACGCGAAAGACGCTTACTGGTCTAATAAACGAATGAGCGATGAATGTGCTTGTGTTGGTATTTGTCTTAAGATTGCCACGACTGAATGTTAGATGAGAGCTTTAAAATTTTTGCTCAGTTTGGTCTACTTAGTTTTCAGGGGCGGCCAAAACGAATATCTGAAATTGAATATCTCTCGGATTCAGAATCAAAATGAAATAATTTTACCAAATTTTTAATTTTAACGAAAATTTTTAATCGGTCAACAGGATTGGCTACCAATTCGCACCTATACACTATGGAGGTTACACAATGTCACAAACAGTTTTATGCAAGAAGATTTTTTCCAAGAATCTCTAAACTTTGGAATTCTTGAAATTGAAGTCGAATCAAAACATTTCCTTAATGTAATTGAATATATGAATCAGAAATACTGTAAAAGTTCAATTTCAGACGTGTTTCGCTTTTTTTTCGGGAATTCGCTCCAAACAAGGCCAGAAATAGCCCATAAAATGAACCAAAGACGACGATGGTCTAACTAACAACCGCACTCGAAGTGAAAAACATCTCGAACGGAAGCGAACCACCATGGTCAGTTGTAGAGTTTCAGGACATTTTTTATTAAAATTCACTCAGAGCGAGGCTACAGGAGACAAATCATACTTGAAAAGTTTCTTGAAGCCACTAAAGTGCAAAGAGCGACATGAAATGCAGGAATAGGAATTAAGGAACCCAAATCCCTGATAGATGTCTATTAACGTGAGTTTAAAGCCTTGCAGATCAACACTATCTGGAAAGCAGTGAGAAGGCAAGGAATTCCAAAGTTTAGAGATTCTTGGAAGAAAACTTCTTGCATAAAACTGTTTGTGACATTGTGGAACCTACGCACTAATTAAATTCATAAAGTATGCCGTACAAGGGTTAAGAAGATCCTGCACCTATGTGTGAGATCCGGTAACTTAGAGGCGTTTTATTTTACTGATACGTCTATCCAATATACACATTAAGTGCTATAAAATTTCAGCCAAAATATCACTGTTCAAATATATATGGTCTATGTGTAGATCATGGTAGCAGAATGTTTTTTTTTTAAATTGAGTTTTCTGAATGTAATGTTATATTCTTCGGATGAACAGAAAAAGCTTCACAACCATCAACACTGCTATTTCATAGCAGTATTGATGGTTTTGAACTATTTTTTCAGTTTGGTTGCTACCAGACACTCAAAAGGAGACGTGTGAATCTTCTAACAGACATAATATCATGGAATATAGTCCATTTGCTAAATTTTCTTCTGATTAAAAATCATTTTCTTAGAGTCTCTGAGTAGCAGAGTAGCTGTCATTCTGCCAGTCTAATGTGGATCATGCTAGTTCCAACAAGTAATCACGAGATTAGAAAACCACATTATCAATCTTCTTATAAAATTGCCTTGAGGGCATTCTTGCGTGTTTCGTTCTTTCTAATGCGTGTTCAGTTTAAGTTTTAGAAAGCAAGATTTTTCTTCAAGGGTATTGCGTAATAATTGGAATGGATTACCCTGCCCAAGGCCCTGTACCAGCGCCAATTATGAATGAACAGGGTTAGAATTGCTGGAAAGATATGATCTTTTCCTGTTCGGCTTAGCCTACCCAAGTTATTACACTCTTGGTTGAGTGGTGGGCATGTATAAACGAGCCAGACAAGCTGGGACTCGAACCCGAGATCTTCAACTCGCGATGTCAACATGTGATCTGATAAATGAAATATTTTATGCACGTTGGAAGGAATTTTTTTAAAAAAAAAAGTTTCACAGAAGTCTCGCAGTCCGAATCTGAGCAGTCAAATGTTCTGGATTTGGACCGTTGGAGCGAAGATTAATGTGGTATTTTGGAAAACTCTGTACCAATATTTACAGGGATGTCGGCCAGCACTACATAGGCCCCACATTTCCTTTATATCATGTTTTTTAAATGACTTCCACCTACCTGCCAGACTAATCATCAATGTTGGCCTTTATGCTCGTATGTTTTTTAAATAATTATCAATTTTCATAAAATAAGAAATATGCTTCATTGTATCTGCTTTGACAACATAGCTCTGAAAATTTTTCTGAGAGGGCGATGGCCTTGTGGTTATCACTTATCAGGCTGGCGATCTCTCGAGTCCCGGCAAGTAGAAACTGGTTAACCCATCCTGCTCATTACTCAACCCAGGGTGTAAACACCCTGCTTGTCTATAAGTTGATTCTGGTTCGGTGGTGCTCTGTTATCTTAATCAGTAAAGCGTTGGGAATACGCTTCAAGCTACGCATCTCTGATTGTCATGACGTATCCCATCAGGGATGATGATTAAATGCGAGAGGTCTGCAGGATGCCTCACCGGTGCACGGTGGTTCACATAAGCGCTGCTTACGGTTTCCCTCACCAGTCAGGTCTATTCACAGGAAAAATAAGAAATATGAAAATCCAAAAACCTTCACCCTGATTCGAAACTGGTATCTGCACGAGGGGTCGTGGTTCAGCATATGATTAAGTCGTATTCTCGGCTTTCCTCTCCCACAGGATAAAAATGAATTCCTATCCCTATCCTATTGCTCAGGGCGATGTGCTTTAATGAGTAGGATTGTGTAAAATCGAACAGCTTTCGGTTCCAGAACCGAATCGAATAATTTTCCAGAATTGAACGGAATATTCAAATCAGAAATCATAATAATAAACGAACGAAGTCATCTGTATCACTTTATAATTTACTGGAAATTCGCACTTAATTATAAGAAAACTCAAAATTATCATCTTGTTGATTTTGAATTGTTGCAGGAAATAGAATCATTCATGATTTGAATAGAATATTTTTGACAGCCTACAAATGAGAGGTAGCAAAAAATTAGGCACAAATATTTCTTATTAACGGTTTTGATTTTATCGTGTCAGGGGTGCAAATAAGGATTCCGCCGTGAGAGTGTGCCGCTGATGATTTTCAATCACAAGTTCTTCAGGAATCCTGATAATTTTGTGTAAAAAAATAAACTCTCATTTCACTACTACAATTACTATATAGGACTTTCATCATATACATTCATATTTATTAAGTTCAGTGCATTGAAAGCCATCAAGAATGTTCGAAACTATTGTAAAAAAAATATGAACATGCAGATGCTCTCATTTATGAAAATTTTCTATTTACAAGAGTATTTGTAAATTATTGTAAAGCTTATCAAGCGAGTATGGATGAGAGTAAAGTTTTCGTACCCTCGTATCATTTGGTCAATTTGATTTGTTTCATCCACCATTATATGACACGCGCTTGGATTGTGATCGCTATAATTAAGTCTCGTTACATACAGCCGAGCTGATGTTACTCATGTCCTTCCTTCCTACAAAATGCTCCGTTTCCTGGTTTTATTTTGAAATTCATTTCCTGTGTTAAATAGGTTGTTCCATTATTCATACACGATTGATTATGATGCGTTTTTCCATTAAAAGGTTTTATGAATTTTCAATTTATTGAGGTGGCTTTTTATTTGGCAAATATGTGGGCCAGAATGCCAGTTGCCTAGCATTGGTTACATTTTGTGTCAGCGTCCAATATTGTTGGGAAGGGGGGGTATATGTCGTACATTCGTGTTTTAGGCATACAAGGTCTTGTTTGCATAGCCGATCTCAATATAGCTTGATTTTGTAAATGCTATAATATGGTTTTTAGACGAGATGAATAAAAATGCATACATAATATCCGGTACATATATATATTGAAGCTAAAATGCTCTAAATGCTAATATTCTATATTTTTTCTGCTGCGAAAACAATAAAAAACAATCTTTGTGGGTCCCGAAAGCAATGATGATTACATGCGAAAGGTCTGCTGGACGCCTCGTCAGTGCACGGTGATCACGTAAGCACTGTTTACGGCTTCCTCCACCAACCAAGTCCACGCACAGGAAGAATGACAAACACGATAAGCTGGAATATTCCACCCCGATTTTGAATTGGTATCTTGCATATGAGGTCGTGGTTCGCCATATAATTAAACTGTATTTTAAACTCTCCTCTCCCTCGGGATAAAAATGAAATCCTATCCGTATAGATCAGTCTCTTACCGGCAACTTATTCATGAATTCAAATCTTATTTGTTTGTCAAATTTCTATTTCAGGACAAAATCTACATGTACGTGAACAGGTTGACATCATCAGAGAGTGTAATTCCGTACGACTACAGCGCATTTGATTTCTGTGCCGCACCGGAAGAAACTGGGCAGAAAGGCATCTCAGAGAACTTGGGTCAAGTCTTGTTCGGAGAGAGAATTCACACCTCACCTTACCAGGTACGAATGCTTTCAATTTTTGCCGATCGGAGATGTGACTGAACGTTACTATAGCGGTTCAGTTCTATTTGGGGTGTTTTCCGTCTAGAGTGCAGTTGGTTCCTTTTAGGCATTGCTTCCTGCATTGCTCAAAGTGAATTTCATTAAAAGAGTTAGGAGGGAGGGAGCTTCGCTCAAATAATTAGCCTTGAAAAACTCGCTTCACTGCACTTTTCCATGACGGTTCAGTTCTGTTTGGGATGTTCTCAATCTAGAGTGCAGCTGCTGGCACTACATCTCGTAGTAGCTCTTTGCTATTAAGTGGCCATTAGTTGGTTCCTGCTTCCAGCTTTGCTCAGAGTGAATTTCAATAAAAAAGGTCATATTCGAATTACAATTGATTCAATTTTGGGATATCAAACTTTACTTTTAAACCCATGAATTATCACGATTTTGCAAGCTTTTTACCACTCAACCCAGGGTGTAATAATTTTTATAGGAGCTCGGCTCATGTGACTTCACATTGACATTACCCAGGGTAGCAGAATCTTTTTTTCCTCCACATGCCCAAAATGTTTACTTCATATCCTTCAGTAGACTGGCTAAAAAGTTTCAAAACCATTAACACTGCTATTTCATACCAGCATTGATGATTTTAAACCTTTTTGACAGTTTGGCTGCTACGTAAAAAAAACATTTAAATCTTCTAGCCTCAGATATATCATGCAATAGTGACCGTTTGCTTCTGGTGTCTAAGCAGCAGAGTCGCTGACACTCTGTTCATTTATGGAGCCTTGCTCCGGGAGCTTCACTCAAATAATTGGCCTCGGACGACTAGCTTTACTGCACTTTAACCATGGCGGTTCCGTTTGGAATTTTTCTGTTTAGAGTGCAGTTGCTGGTCCCACATCTTTTAGTAGCTCTTTGCTGTTAAGTAGCTGTTAGTTGGTTCCTTTTAGGCACTGCTTCTGGCTTTCCAATAAATTTCAATGTTTAAGAATTGTTTTATTTCTATTCACAGTTCAGTTTTGGTGTGAACGAGACCTGTAAAGAAGTTTGTAAGAAATCTTACAAGAACAGCAACACCGAAGATAAGAAGAAAGTCGAATTTTTGAGATATGGAATGTTGTTCAGCTACGAAAACCATTGGTATGTGCCACACTAGGGGCAGGATATGGGGGCTTGGGCGGGGGGGGGGGAGGAGGCACTTACAATCTCAAAATTCGAGACGATTCTATCATTAATTTTACAAACATTTTCATCATAAATTGGGATTCTTGCATGGCTATTCTAATTTTTGTTAGAACAATGAAATGTCGAATGTTGTACAGCTATGTAAAAAATATTGGTATGTTTCGCATTAGGACATGATGGCCTAGTGGTTAAACATGTTGGCACCGCAGGTTGAATATCTCTGTTTCGATTCCCGTCGATCATGATTGTCGAATCATAAATTATTTGAATCAATTTTCCTTGTGATTCGAAATTATTTACAGATTCAAAAGAGTATACATTTTTATTTCATTCTGTACATTTCTATATTTCAAAATTAGATGTCAGTTTTGGCGTCTGACAATTTATTTTATTTTTTTTGATAAAATTTCTTTCTTTGTTTAATATAATACTTATGTTCAAATGTTTGATCTTTTTCATAAAAAATTATTCGATTGAATTCTGAGTTCAGTAGATATTCGGTTTTGGTCACCCTTATTGATGGCAAATGGATGTAAAGATGTACGTACGGCAAATTTTGGTGCATGAACTTTGGCATATTCATGATTTCCCTGCTCAATAAAGTTCATCAGTTTTAATAAATAACTTTTCTGGGGATTATTTTTATACCCACTTCTTAGGAGTGGATCACCTGTCTAAGGCCCTGTAACAGCGGCCACTTACAGACAGACAGGGTTACAATGGCTGGAAAAATATGATTTTTTCCTGTTAGACTTAGCCTACCCAAGTTATTACACCCTGGGTTGAGTGGTGGGCATGGATAAGTGAACCAGACTCGACGGAGCTCGAACCCCGAGATCTTCAACCTGCGATGCCCACATGTTTTTAACTACTCGGCACCCACAAAATACCATGAATAGCGTAGCATCGTAAACTTTGTCATAACTCATGATATTGCTGCATATTATATTTTATAGGTATACGTTTTGTTTTAAAATATACTTGAAAAACTTTTTTCAGGATTGTTGACAACATGCCCGTGGCGTGGTGCTACAAGACAAGTACAGGACAGAAATACTGCAGCACAGGTTTCCCGATCGCTGCTTCGTTGACAAACAAGGAAGGCAAAAGAACGCTTGTCAAATGGACGTAAGAATATTTTTAGTTCTTTGTGGGAGGTTTCTCTCTTAAGCAGCAAAAGTTTATAAAAGCATCTTTTGTTAAGTGCGCGGTTCATCATGAAGGTACTGGCTTTGGAATAGTCCTAACACGTTTTCTGCGTGTTGTAAGGGGCGACTAAAGGGAAAACAGAAAGTGGTAGATGGTTATACCATCGCCTAGGGCAGATACTAAACAGTGTTCTAGTTCCATTTGTGATGTTTTCTGTTTCGAGTGCAGTAGCTTGTAGTAGGTCTTTACTTTAATTTGTCGTTGTTAGTTGGTTCCTTCTGGCCCTGCTTCCGGCTTGCACAGAGTGAATTTCAATTAAAAAAAAAAGTAAAAATTCCCGATTGGGAACCGGACTGGAGGCTACTCTGCTACTAAAACTAACGGTAGCTTAGAGCGAGATGCAATTTTATTCCCTCTGTCTAATAACTCATCAAAATGTTAGAAATATGGAAGATTTTTCAATGAGTTTCACATAAGAGAAATATCGGTTATCAGTGGTCAAAAGTGTCAAAATATTAGTTGCAAAAATGCAATATCGGTCGGGCTCCACCTCAATTCACTATTTAACTTAAATTTTCTTTATTGCAGCCGCTAACATTCAAGACACCAAATACGTTTTACCTATTTAACCACGTCGATATAAAAATCCGATACCATCCCGGTGACAATAAAGACTGGACCGGTGCTCGACTCGTCAGAGTAACTGTGGATCCAAGAAGGTTGGTGCCGTTTATCAATAAACCAATGATAGATAGTTGGTAACTTTGTAAAAAAATAATTATTAATTATGCTATCGCAATCCTATTCATCAATGTAATTAAGGTTTTTGTTAAAAATGAAACTAACTTAAATTAAATCTATAATGATGAAAATTATTTGATGGCTCTGTAGAGGAAGAATGGTTAATGGGTGGTTCGTGATTGGAAAAAAAATCACAGAAAATATCGTCACATACCGGAAATACCGGCATTTTGGCAGCGGTATGTCGGTGGATACTATAATCAATATCGCCCAGCTCTTATCACGTCTCTAGCAAAATTCTCATTATCTTTTTCCTACAGTTACAAAGGAGACAAATGTGCTGGTGAACCTCTCGGGATCCCCAAGGAAGCGGAAAGCGATGTCAGCATCCGATACTCATACAGCGTATACTTTATTGTAAGTATTATTTTTCATAATTTTTTTTATCAATTGTGAGCAGTTTAGGACATATTTCCTGCATGCTGTGAGAGGCGACTAAAAGAAAGCAAAGAAGTGGTAGATGGTTCTATCATCACCCAGGGCAGATGCCACTTACTGCACGTTACAATGGTGGTTCAGTTCTGCTTGGGATGTTGGCTGACTAATATTGATACCATGGCTTTACAAAATGTTCGTTTCATGCTGCGTAAATTTTTTGATTAGATAAGTGTGTTTGTACAGCTGGGCGGCATATCGGTAGGACGGTGAATATTGAGTTTTCCAATATAATGTATTGTGTTAATTTTGGCAATGTCGGTTTGCTGTGATACCGGGATTTCATGACATTCCGCCTAAAAGGGTTACAAGTTGATGCATTATCGTGTCAAATAACGACAAAAAACGGGTCTTTACCTCACTTGCAGCTGCTAATATGCCTCGATTAATTTTTGTCATGAAACAACAATACACCCACATTTAGAGGTTTGAACCTGATTTTTTTGAACTAGGTTGCGCATCACGTGGCTCTTTAAAACGACACAATAGCATGTTTTTGATAGCAGAAAATGAATCGGCATACCGGCATTTTGGCGGCGGTATGCCGGTACAAAATATACCTGATGCTTGTGTGTAATGTGTTGTTTCAATTGGTGGAGATAATAAAACTGAACGTGATAATCTTAAATAAAATATGCATTTGTGTTTTCTTGCTTTTGTAACAACTCACGATCCAATGTTAAGTTCTAATATTTTTTCTATTTATCAGCCCGATGTCAAGATCGAATGGGCTTCAAGATGGGACTACGTCTTAGACAGTTTGCCGAACACGAACATTCAATGGTTTTCTATCATGAACTCCCTTGTCATTGTGTTGTTTTTATCTGGAATGGTCGCAATGATTATGATTCGATCGTTACATAAAGATATTGCCAGATATAATCAAACGGAATCACAGGTAGGTGGTACCAATGGGAACACTTAATTTTTTCGAATGGATTGGATTTTTTTAAATGCAGTCCATTTACGAGTCGAAGGACTGAGCACTTGACACTTTCCTATTGAAAAAATTTTTAATTGGAAACACTGAATTTTTCTGAATATATTTAGTTTTAAAATCAGCATATACACTCAGAGATGGGTCGATGTATCGATAAAATTTTCACCACCGATGCCAATACTTGTGCTTCTCAGTTAAAATGCTGATTTTTACAACGCAGCGTTCACATGCGCTTTAGTTTATGTGATAGTAAATGGAAAATCAACATTTTATTACATTTTCTATTTGCTCAGACTTGTTCAGCCCGGATCTATGTTGGCCTAGCGTTCAAACATTATTCTGATAAAGTAGGCAGGCCTTATCGCGGGAACGATTCTATTAACACTTCGAGTTTTATTAAATAAAATTCATCTCTCCATCGTCATTAATTGTGACTATATATTCTTTTTGATGCAGAAAGATATTAGGTTTCCCGTTAGTTGTGTGCCCACAAATATTTCCCGCTGTATGCTTGAACGCAGTATAAATCAGTATATTTTTATCCATAAAAGTTTGCACTCAAACGTAGGCAAGAGCACAAGGGTAGAAACGTAAGTGGGCACAAGCATACACGAGTGCAACTATACCGATAGCAAAAGTATGGGGATACAAAAAGGCCTTCAATATATTTAATGTACTTGGTATCGACGGAATCGGTATCGGAATATAAATTAAGAAGGTGGTATCTGTACTTGTATCGGTATCGGCGAAAATTTTAGCATCGGCCCATCTCTACTCTTTACTAGTAACACATTCCCTAACTACTAATTAATATAAATTAAATTAACTAAACTACTGCTAATTAATATGATTTAAATTAAATAAACCTAATATTTGATATAAATTAATCTTAGTATTCTCCAGACGTTATCTTGCTTTTGTCTGGAATGAATGGGAACACTGAATTTTTCTGGATGTATGGAGTTTCAAGCACCCTGTTTCCATATTATCCTGACCAAATTTTAAAAAATGCCATAATATTCCTGAATCACATATGTCCCACACGCATGAAATAAAAAAATAATGAAATGAAAATTCTAATCATGGAATATTCTTCTACGGGGAACACTGAATTTTTCTGTTTTAAATCTTTTTTTCCTATTAATTCAAACATCGCTTATATACTAATATTTCTTTTTTTTTTTTTTTTCAGGACGAAGCTCAGGAAGAATTTGGTTGGAAACTCGTTCATGGAGATGTTTTCAGAGCTCCTAAGAAACCAATGTTGTTGGCTGTGCTGAATGGTGTTGGAATACAGGTATATTATTGAAATTCACTCTAACCAAGGCTGGAAGCAGCTCCCAAGGAAAACCAACTAACGGCCACTCAATAGCAAAGAGTTACTAAAAGATGTAGTACCAGCAACTGCACTCAAAATTAAAAACATTCCAAACGGAACTGAACCGCTGTAGAAAAGTGCAGTGAGTGGTATCTGCCCTGGGTGGTAGCAAAACCACCTTTGGAACGCTATTTTTTTATTTAAATTGAATGTAAGCAAGGCTGGAAGCAACATCCAAAATGGCAAAGATCCACACGAAATGTAAAACCAGCTGATGCATTTTGAGTGGATCATATTACATACGCAACTGAACTATTTTGTGGTGGAGTGCAGTGAATGGTATCTTTCCTGGGTGGTAGGAAAACATTTACCATTTCCTTCTATCAAATATTCAAATTTGGAAGCAGCACCCAGAAAGAACTGGCCAATGGCCGCTAGAATAGAGCTGTACGAATGTAAATTCATCGTAAGCGAAAAACAATTCATACAGAAATGAACCACTATGAAAGAGTACAATGGGTGGTATCTGCCCTGGATGAAGGAAAACTCACCCGCCACTTCTCTCTGACAATATTATCTTAACCTTATTTGTGTGGCTTGAGAATTACCCTCACTTATTTCCTATATTCCGTTAGAGGCGACAGAACAGGAATAAAGTGGTTTTACCATCACTCAGGGCAGATCTCACCCATTGCACCTTACTATATTGGTTCAATTCTCTGGGATATTCTCCACTCAAAGTGCATTTAACGTTATTCTATTTTGTACATGCTTTTTGACACTTAAGTGGTCGACAGCTGAAGCATTCGGTATTCAAATTTGATTTGAATAATTTTTTCGAATCGAATCACTAATTCTGTGTAAGTAATAAGTATTCGACTTTTATTATTTTAACTTGACTCAATTGTCAAAATGAAGAAATTCACAGTTTACCTTGTATTTTCAGTTCAAACCAGAGCAACAATTTTTATATTTTAGCGAAGAAATATAACCGATTTCGGTCAAATTTGACCAAAATCGGTTATATTTCGTTGCTAAAATATAAAATTTGTTCTTATAAACGATGCTTCGAACCACCGAATCGAATTGCTCAACCCTGCTTCTTGTCTTGCTTGGGGGGAATTTTAAAAAAATCCTTGTTTTTTAGATCTATGTTATGACATTTGTGACTCTCATCTTCGCTTGTCTCGGCTTCTTATCTCCGGCGAATCGTGGAGCTCTTGGAACAACTTCTGTTGTTCTGTTCGTCTGCCTCGGAGTTTTATCTGGATACGCTTCGGCAAGATTGTACAAAAGTAAGTTTTTTTCCGTCACACTATGCACCTCTGATCGGCATGACGCGGATCGAACCCCGTAAGGGATGATAAGTACATGTATAAGGTCTGCGGGACACCTCGCCAGTGCACGTTGGTTCACGTAAGCCCTGCTTACGGCTTCCTCCACCAATCAGGTCCATGAACAGGAAAAATGAGAAATACGTTAATCAAAAAAAACCTTCACCCCGATTCGGAACTGGTATCTGCCTGAGAGGTCGTGGCTCGCCATATGGTTAAGTTGTATTCTCGGCTTTCCTCTCCCGCAGGATAGACATGCTATCCTATCCTAACCTAGAGATTTTGTTGCCCAAGCAGTGTGATGATCTAAATTCTCATTAAAAGTAATTTCTATCTGAATCAACTCTGGATAAAATATGTCGGGAAAATTTAATAAAATACAGTACATTTGAAATTCTTTTAGCACAAATTCAAGTAATTTGAAATTCAAAAAATCAAGTTCTCTCAATATAAATGATTTAATTAAGTGAAATTATAATTCTTGGCTTGGAACGGTCGACATTTGTCTGTTTCGGATATTCAGGCTGCCTTCTTTTCTCTTCAATCATTCAATTCCTAATTTCATTTGTTTTTCCAGCATTCGGAGGTGAAAGATGGAAAACTAATGTGCTGATGACTTCGTTCTTGGTATCTGGGTAAGTTTCGATTTGGACTGCAAATGCTCTTATTTAGTCTCTCGACCCGAAGCCATTTATCGGAGATAATATTGAAGATATTGACCCGATGACACATGATATCTATTCATGATACTAATTCGCCCCCCCCCCCCCCATAAAAAAAGAAATTAACGATGTAAAATTTGATATAAATCATGACATCATTTTCGTTGTTGAAACATTTATTCTATTTCTATAGTGCATTTTAAATGCTGTTCGAATAAAAACTATAAGCACAGATATGCCTACAAGATAAAGAGGAAATTTTATAATATAAATTTCCATAAGAAATTTAATTTGTCGAGCATGATCAGTGGCTCATACTTCAATTGTTTTGGTTAAGTTTTCAGACTTGGTATCAACTACGGCTGTCCAAAATATTCGATTCTGGATATTTGTATCAATAATTATACGATTCGATTCAAAATCAAGAAAATGAAAATTTTTTTCATAAATAAGAGTGAATTTTCATGTGAATTCTAAGCTGATGAAGGAATGTCTTTGTTTGTTTATTATATGACTTCCGATTCAATTCAGAGAAAATTCTCTGGTTCAATTCTGAAACCGAGAGATATTCGATTTTGGCCTCCCTTAGTATCAACTCAAAAAAGTGAATAAAAAGTTAATCAAACAATTTTTCATTAAAATTCATCCCTTTCTCTCCTTTTCAGTACGATCTTCCTGGTTTTCTTCATCATGAATCTCATTCTCTGGGGAGCCGGAAGTTCAGCTGCGATCCCGTTCTTCACTCTGGTGGCCGTACTAGCACTGTGGTTCGGAATCTCCGTTCCCCTGACATTTATCGGAGCGTATTTTGGATACAAGAAAAGGGTGAGAACTATAGAACTGAAATTTGATTCGAATAATTTACTCGAATCTGATCAAATCACAGATTCCATAAAAATAAAAAATTTCCCATTTCTACTATTACTATTATTGCCTCTATTATGATGATTAGAAATTCACAGTTTAGAATTACAAATATTAGCTGAAACAGACTTAGAACCGATGCATTTTCAATTACACTCCAGTCCAGGAGCTTTTAGTTAAACAACAAAATACAATCGATTTTGGTCAAATTTGGGAACAGTCATGTCATTTTAAAATGCTTGTCTGGAGAAGTCTGACTTTGGTCAGACGAAACGTCACAAAAAAAAATTTGTGTAAGTGTGAAGCACGACTTTGAACCTCTCTAGTCTTGAATTAATATTTTATTTTTCTATGTTTTGCAGCCAATCGAGCACCCCGTTCGTACCAACCAGATCCCGAGACAAATACCTCCACAACTTATTTACACTCGTCCGTTATCGTGTATCGTGATGGGTGGAATCCTCCCGTTCGGGTGCATTTTCATTCAACTTTTCTTTATTCTGCACTCGATCTGGTCTCATCAGCTGTATTATATGTTTGGATTCCTGTTCCTCGTCGCCATCATTTTGGTCATCACCTGCAGCGAAACGGCCGTATTATTGTGCTATTTCCACCTAGCTTCTGAGGTAATTTTCAATGTTTGGGGGGGGAGGGGGGGAGGTAATTTTCAATGTTTGGGGGGGAGGCGGAGAGGTAATTTTCAATGTTTGGGGGGGAGGTGATTATCAATGTTTCGGGGAGAAGTAATTTTCAATGTTTGGGGGGGAGGCGGGGAGGTGATTTTCAATGATTGGCGGGGAGGTGATTATCAATGTTTCGGGGAGAAGTAATTTTCAATGTTTGGGGAGGGAGGCGGGAAAGTAATTTTCAATGCTTGGGGGGGAGGGCGGGGAAATGTGTCTCAGGCTTTTGAAAACATAATGTGATATGTTTGTTCTTTTTTTTTTAATTTTTGAGGAAAAGGGGATGATTTAATATGATTGGGTGTCAAATTATGCATGTCTGCGTCAAGTTCTTCCAACTTAATGCAATCAATATTTTCGAGATAAAGTTCATTAAGAATCGTAATTTTGAGTTTGTGACACTGATGGATAACACCTCAAATTTAAAATTGAATTTTGAGTTTTTATTCAACTCTTCTGTATATTCGAAGTCTTATTCTCTGTTGTGAAACTGCTGTACTATTGTGCTATTTCCATCCAGCTTTGGTGGTAATTTTTTCTTGTTTTTTATCGCAGGGGAACATAGGAAATCTGCTACAGAAGTACAAATTCAGCGTGTGTCAGAAATTATGTTTAAATCTGTTTTTTAGGTTGTTTTTTCTGATGTTTCCTGAAAATTGTTACTTATTAAGCGCCCACAGTTAGGTTTTGTTTAATTCGGCAAGAAAATTTATGCCGGTTACTGTAGAAAATACTTTGGTTTAGCGGACCCATCCTAAGTTATTTATTTCATCCTAGGAAGAGCTATGGCCATTTGCCTCCTCAAGCAAACCCCTCAGCACTTCAAAACAAAATCTCTAGACAGCATGCAGGGCTTCATTAATAGGGCTGAACTTCAGCTCTTTTTATTCTGAAATTCTGTGATTCGAAACAGTGGAATGTTTTGGGCCACAGTTTTCCAAGTTTATTTGGGTTTTAACCCGCATGTGACTCTAACATAACTATTTTTAGCGAGTTGCTGGCATCAAGTACCGTAATTCCATAGTAATTGCGTAGTAATAAATGTACAACTGGTGAATTTAAAACGTTGTATATTATACCGTCGACGTTTCGAAAGTCTACTGGTCTGTAAATACTATGGAATTACTATTTTTTCCGCTCATTTGAACTCCCCAACCTTTAATTCTACAGGATTATCGTTGGTGGTGGCGTTCGTTCCTGACATCTGGATTCACAGCCGTGTACTTCTTCCTGTACGCAATGCATTTCTACGTCACAAAGTTGGCCATCGAGGGCGTCACGTCCGCTATTTTGTACTTTGGTTACACATTGATTATGACAATCATGATTTTCCTCTTCTGTGGTAAGTTAGGGTAGCATTGTTGGTTTTTACTGGGGGGGGGAGGTGAATGGGTCAAAAAAAAATTTGTGTGCAAATTGGTGGTGATTGTTTTTTTTGATGCATTTGATTGTCAAGGTATTTATTGTTTTGATCTCCTGTATCGTATTAAAATATGTTCAAAAAAATAATAAGGCATAATGGCATTTTTTTCTTCATCGAAATTCACTCCGAGCAAGGCCAGAAGCAGTGCCTGAAAGGGACCAACTAACGGCCACTCAACAGCAAAGAGTTACTAAAAGATGTAGTACCAGCAACTGCACTTCAAACTGATACATCACAAACTGAACTGAACCAACACGGTAAAGTGCAGTGAGTGATATCTACTCTGGGCGATGATAAAGCCTTCTACCATAGTTCTCACATCACATCAACGCCAGACTGGCAGAATGACAGAACTCGTACACCCAGAGAAATCTGAAAATTTAGCAGAATTTTTTCATTTAAATTCACTCTCGAGCAAGGTCGGGATCAGTGCCTAAAAGGAACCAACTAACGGCCACTTAATAGCAAAGACCTACCACAAGATGTAGTATCAGCAACTGCACTCTAAACGGAAAACATCCCAAACGAAACCGCCATGCTAAAGTGCAGTGAGTGGTATCCGCCCTGGGCAATGGTAAAACCATCTACCACTTCTTTTCTTCCTTTTAGAGTCGCCCACTGCTTCCTCTCAGTCGCCTTCTACGACACGAGCAAATACGTTAGGACCATTCTAAAGCCCTACCTTACAGTGTTTCATTATATATCTCTTTCCAGAAGATTGAAATGTTTTTTTTCTGAGTTACTCCTAACAGTCACCAAACTGTACAAAAAGTTCCAAAATCATCAATACTGCTATGAAAGGAGATACATTTGGCCAATTCTAACCCCTCCCCTACAAGGCAGATGCAATAATACAAACTTTCCCATTCCAGGTACCATCGGATTCTTAGCCTGCTTCTGGTTCGTGAGCAAAATCTACAGTGTCGTTAAAGTTGACTAATTCCGATGATGTCATCAAATTGGTGATGTCATATGACAAAGAACTGTACAAAGAGACCACACAGATTTACCGGGATGCAAAATGGCCAAACTTTGAGAAAAACTTGTGTATTTTTTCATTTTATTTAAAATGCTTTTATGTGCTTGGCATACTGGGGAGGAGGCCTAAAATTTATACTTTTCCACATTACAGTGACTCACACCTAAAAATGTATATTTGTGCACAAATTTCGTTTGATTGAAAATATTTTTTGGCATACTGGGGAGTAAGCCCCAAATGTTACATTTTCACATTACAGCGACTTTTTTCATCAACTCAAATTTTTAAACTTGAATAGCATAAATTCAATTATTTCCTATGAGACACTGGTGTTCAGCTCCTCATAAAATGCCGACACTAATAGCCAAACGATGGTCTAAGCATCATCAATTTATTTTGTTCCTTCATAAACACATAGAAGTAAAGAAAAAGAACACATAAAACAGGAAAACTCAACAAAGTTTAAAACACCATGTGTGTCTGCCCACCCCATGCATCCCAACACGCTTCAAAATTTTACAAAAATAAAACACGAACCTGGTTATTGAAATCTAGTTCAGGCGCTACTTGTGCTTCTGGTGCGTTGCAAAATGCTTCGTCTTGTAGAAAATATTTTAATGAATAAAGTATGAACTGCTGATGGGTCGGGTCGCACATGGATATTTACGAATAGTCGAGCATCCAAGAATTGTGATTAAATTTAATTTCATTTATGAATATTTTTAATTAATTCATTCATTTGCGATGGAAACTTCCTTAAGTCTCTCTCCCGTAGTTTCACGAATATCAATCTCATTAAAAATGCTTTACACCCTTCTTTTTTTTTTAATAAATTGTGCAGTTACTATTCTGAATATGCTCTTGAAAATATTAGGGCTTCAGAGCTTTTTTTTTTTATAAATTTGGGCTGGACATTTTGGTCATAATGAAGGGAGGTTATCATAGATGATCAATATACAATATTGATAATTGGTCAAAATGTAAGAATGTTCAAGAGATCAACCAACGCTAACGAGCATCTTCTTAACGAGATTCTTTTAAACTCCCTTATTTAGGATTCAAAGATATCGTTTAGTAAACTGTGAAACCTTCTTCGAACGAGATTTGCGATCCAGAACGTCCAGCTCACCTCGTATTTTGCCGAGTAAATGTTTTCGTTGTGTTTTTCTACATAGGGTTGCCACTTTCCAAGATATATACAGGCTTGCAAGTCGGTAAGAATTTGTGAGATTCCAGTTATAGTAGATTTTTACATGTTGGTATCATCACAGGTTGGATATCTCTGGTTCGACTTCGCCTTGTTAATCCATGCTTACTACTCGACCCATTACACCCTGGGCTGAGTAGCAAGCATGGGTTAACAAGCCGGAATCCAGGCAAGTCCGGCTCGATAATCCATGCTTACCACTCAACCTAGGGTGCAATAACTTGGGTAGGCAGAGCCGAACAGGAAAAACCATGTCTTTCCCACAATTCTAACCCTGTCCGTCTATGAGTGGTCACAATTACAGGGTCAAATCAATGATTCTCTCTAAGCAGTGGATATAAAATATATTAGAAGGAAGCAATGCTGGATTACACAGGAAATTAGCAAAAGGAATCAATCTCTTATCCTTATGAATATTTTGACGATTTTAGAAACTCGTAATCCTGCTACTGAACATGCCCTTGCCTGAAATCCATTTTTTTAGAAATCTACATTATAATCTCAACTTTTATCTGGATCTGGAATATGAAAGTGTCACCCCTATTTATATACGTCTGTCTGTATCGGTACGATGACCCGATCAGAATTTTTATTTTGTCAGGCATGAGCCACAGATTGACCGCGTCATCGACGCGATCCATCAGTGACTCATACTTGACAAAAATTTTTTTGATCGGGGATATTTGTGACATCCTAATTTTTATTCTCTTTTTGTGTGTAATTTTTAAGCCTGTTGATTCAGTTTTAAATCTGTCGGTGAATTGAAAATTGCGACAGAACTCTAGCAGCTAATAGTGCTGAAGAGGATGTGACATTTACTTATGAAGTCGCCGAAGACTTTGCTTGGACGACAAAAATTTTGGTTATGAATAGGACTGGGCAATTGGATTCTGTAATTCGAATCGATCATGAATCGTTCATAGGAACAAAAACTCGTCGAATAAGCTAAAATTTTTATTTTCCAGGACAAAATTCAATCAGTTTTAGTTAAATTTGTCTGAATTCGATTATATTTTGTCGTTAAAATATGAAAATTGTTATTCTCAGACATGTAGTATGAATTGAAAATACATTAAAAACTATAAATTTCTCGATTTTGGAGAAAAGTTGTGATATTCAAAATATTATATATGTTATTTACATAGAATTTATGATCCGATTCAAATTCCAAAGGATTCGATTTTGCCCAGCCCTAGTTATCAAATGTTTGAAACATTTATGCATATCCCATGTTTCACCGACCAGTAATTTTGTTAAGTATGAGTCACTGATGGATCGTGTCGATAAGACACGGTCCATCTGTGGCTCATGCCTGACAAATCATAAGAATTCTAATTAATATATATATATATATAGTTTGCTTGTAGTGATATAATTAATTTTTGCTTATTAAGAAAGGTGCTTCGAAGCTTCAGCTTATATTTAAACAGAGACATCATTTTTTTTTTGTGCAGAAACATCAGGATAAACCCTCCCATATGTGAATTCGCTTGTTCAGTTTTTAAGCAATGAGCCTTGTTCAAAAATTTTTTGGAACCCCCTCCCTAAGGTTTCTCGTTACAACACCACGATGACACATTTTTAATGGTATTGTCTCAGTTGGTCGGTTATGCGAAAATATTTTCATTTCTACTAGTAAACGGCAGCGACGGAGGCCGTAAATCTCGATTGGGGGAGGAGGATTTAAAACTAAGACTAGAGTGATGCAATTGTGTGAAAAAGTAAAAGTTCTGGTCATTTTTGTGAAAAAAATTATAAAAAATATTGAAAATGTGATTGCGGTTTTCGCTCATTTTATGATATTTTACATTAAAGACGCGCATATCTTACGTAGGGCATGCCTCGTCGTCTTGCCCCACCTGGTGGGTGAAAGATTTTTGACGTCCAATCACTTCACAGTATAAGCTCGTCCCATTTCTTTTTATGTAGGAGTGGATTTCTTGTTTTCTTTTCATTAAAACATTTACTGAAGTATATAGTGAATTAGAAGTGCACTTTTTATTGACATATTGTACATATTAGGCTCAATGTTTATTATTTATCGTTTTCAATGGAAATGTTCTTGGTTCGAGACCCTCGCGGCTTTATGGATGGTCGGAATCTGAAACTGTGAAAATTTGATCATTTTCACAATTTCTTGCGGCTCTTATGGATTGTCGCCATCTGAAACTGCGAGGCTCTAATCCCATTTCTGCCGCCAATATTATCCAGCTCTATTGTGACATGAATGTGTAAATCTTTTACCTGGGTCAATGTTTGCCAAGGCTGGTCAGTCCAAATTAGTAATTCGAA
Organism: Styela plicata; assembly: GCA_963675895.2. Lineage (NCBI taxonomy): Eukaryota > Metazoa > Chordata > Ascidiacea > Stolidobranchia > Styelidae > Styela > Styela plicata. The sequence goes on along the minus strand of OZ023145.1, from coordinate 1,513,415 downwards.
TAAATTCAAAGCTAAATCAGTCGTGGAATAAAATGAAGTGGACTTTACCTCTTTTACTAAAATATTTTCTTCCATTTCCCTGATGAGGAACGTCTGTATAGACATTTGGAACGTCGGCAAAAATAAAACGTCGTTTGTGCATCACCGGTTGAGCAATTAGAATCGTTATAAAATATTCAACGTTAGTTAATCAGATTATGTCACACGTAGTCTGTGTTAATCGTTTTGTCCGCTAATTTCAATGTTTTTTCATTGTAGCTGAAAATATCTTTTCAATTTTTACTGCTAGTCTTATCCAAGATGCATTGTAATTAAATTTTATCTGAAACTGAATGTTTGGTCTTTTTTGTCAGATCAGGAATTTCAGTTTGTCTGGCTTTTTTTTCTTGTCAAAATTTGCTCAGATCAAGGCTGTTCCCTGAAACCACTAAAGTGCAAAGAGCTACATGAAATGCAGGAATTGGAATTAAGGAACTCTTATCCCTGATAGGTATTAACACTAGTTTTAAAGCCTTGCAGATCAACATAATCCGGAAAGAGAAGTGAGAGGACAAGGAATTCCAAAGTTTAGTGATTCTTAGCGAAAAAACTTCAACTTCAGTCGTTCATTTGAGAGGATCACCCTGAACCAGGCCTTGTACGAGCGGCCACTCCTACAAAGATTTAGCGTCGTTCGAACGATATGATTATTTCGATCCCTCAGAGCCCATTCAATTTATTACACCCTCTGTCGAGTGGTGGGCATGGATAAGCCAAACTTGAGCCTACGAAGCCGATATGATAACCACTAGGCAATTGAACCTCAGATGGGCTGATTAGTCTATCTAGTGGGCAGATAGGACCGTGCACAGGAAAAATGAGAAATATGATAATCCGAGAACCTTCACCCCGATTCGGAACTGGTATCTTCACGAGAGGTCGTGGTTCGCCATACGGTTAAGATGTATTCTCGGCTTTCCTCTCCCGCAGGATAAAAATGATATCCTATCCTTTTAAAATTTACTCCAATCAAGTTCTGTAGCAGCTTCGAATCCCATTTTGAAAAAAAAACAGTCAAATAATGAGATGAAAACTGTATCATATTTTGGGCCTGCAGCATTATTGTGACATTACTTTTGAATTTTGGGGGGGATAATGATATCACAATAGATTTTCCTATTAGATTACCATGTGTATAACGTGATAATGCCCGGCTCGTTGGCTCAGCGTGATCGTATTGTCCGGAAGATCGATGGTTCGATGCTTGACCGTTTCCCTACCGAGCTTGCCCTTCAGCATGGCACTTTGCAGGTAGCTGTAACATAG
>OZ023145.1:1489584-1512010 GCA_963675895.2 Styela plicata | reverse complement strand
CTGTGTATCTGTTCTATGTAACAGACCCGCAAGTGCCTTGATTAAGGGCACGCTCGGGGGTGAAACAGTTAGGCATCAAACCAGCGGCCTTCCAGACAATAGGGTTGCGCTTAACTGACTGAGCCACCGAGCCGGGCCATATCACGTTATACACATGGTAAAGGGTAATCTAATAGGGGAATCTATGGTGATTTCGATATCCCCCAAAAAAATTTAAAAGTAATGTCACAATAATGCTGCAGGCAAAAAGCGGCCTTCCAGACAATAGGATTGCGCTTAACTGACTGAGCCACCGAACCGGGCCATATCACGTTATACACATGGTAAAGGGTAATCTAATAGGGGAATCTATTGTGATTTCGATATCCCCCAAAAAAATTTAAAAGTAATGTCACAAAAATGCTGCAGGCAAAAATTTTAGTGCGTTTTTTATTGGGTTGGCAAGAATGTGATTTGAAGCTGCTACAGACCTCGATTAGAGTGAATGTAAATTTTGAAGCTGCTCACTATATGACTAATCAGCCCACCTGTGGTTCGATAGCCTAGTGGTTATGATATTGGCTTAGAGTCTGAATTTATCCATGCCCACCCCCCAACCAACCCAGGGTGTAATGAATTGCACAGGCTCTGCCAAACCGAAAAGATCACATTTCAGCAACACTAAAAGTCTGTTCATTAAGTGATGGCTGGTACAAGGCCTTGTTCAGGGCCACTCAAATGAGTGGCTGAAACAGTCCTATGCAAGAAGTTCTTTTCCAAGATAATGTAAAACTTTGAAATTGCCTCCTCACTGCTTTCCTGATTATGTTGATTTGCAAGGCTTTAAAACTTGTGTCAATACACATCTGTCGGGGATAAGAGTTCCCTTATTCCTATTCCTGCATTTCATGGTTTCAGCGGACAGCCTTGATCTGAGCAAATTTTGACAAGAAAAAAAAGCCAGACAAACTGAAATTCCTGATCTGACAAAAAAGACAAAACATTCAGTTTCAGATATAATTTAATTACAATGCATCTTGGATAAGACTAGCAGTAAAAATTGAAAAGATGTTTTCAGCTACAATGAAATATTGAAATTAGCGGACAAAACGATTAACATAGACTACGTGCGCCATAATCTGATAAACTATAGTTGAATATTTTATAACGATTCTAATTGCTCAACCGGTGATGCACAAACGACGTTTTATTTTTGCCGACGTTCCGAATGTCTATACAGACGTTCCTCATAAGGGAAATGGAAGAAAATATTTTAGTAAAATAGGTAAAGTCCCCTTCACTTTATTCCACGACTGATTTAGCTTTGAATTTATTTGAATTACTAATTTGGACTGTCCAGCCTTGGCAAACATTGACCCAGGTAAAAGATTTACACATGTCACAATAGAGCTGGATAATATTGGCGACAGAAATGGGATTAGAGCCTCAAGTTTCAGATTCCGACAATCCATAGAGCCGCAAGAAAATGATCAAATTTTCACAGTTTCAGATTCCGACCATCCATAAAGCCATACGAGCCTCGAACCAAGAATATTTCCATTGAAAACGATAAATAATAAACATTGAGCCTAATATGTACAGTATATCAATAAAAAGTGCACTTCTAATTCACTATATACTTCAGTAAATGTTTTAATGAAAAGAAAACAAGAAATCCACTCCTACATAAAAAGAAATGGGACGAGCTCATACTGTGAAGTGATTGGACGACGAAAATCTTTCACCCACCAGGTGGAACAAGACGAAGGGGCATGCCTTACGTAAGATATTCGTGTCTTTAATGTAAAATATCATAAAATGAGCAAAAACCGCAATCACATTTTCAAAATTTTTTATAATTTTTTTCACAAAAATGACCAGAACTTTTACTTTTTCACACAATTGCATCACTCTAGTCTTAGTTTTAAATCCTCCGACCCCCAACTGAGATTTGACAGCTTCCGTAGCTGCCGTTTACTAGTAGAAATGAAAATATTTTCGCAAAACCGACCAACTGAGACAATACCATTAAAAATGTGTCATCGTGGTGTTGTAACGAGAAAACTTAGAGAGGGGGTTCCAAAAAATTTTTGAACAAGAAGGCTCATTGCTTAAAAACTGAACAAGCGAATTCACATATGGGAGGGTCTATCCTGATGTTTCTGCACATAAAAAAATGTCTCTGTTTAAATATAAGCTAAAGCTTCAAAGCACCTTCTTAAAGAGCAAAAATTAATTATATCACTACAAGCAAACTATATATATATATTAATTAATTAAAATTTTTATAATTTGTCAAGCATGAGCCACAGATGAACCGTGTCTTATCGACACGATCCATCAGTGACTCATACTTAACGAAATTACTGGTCGGTGAAACATGGAATATGCATAAATGTTTCAAACACTTGATAACTAGGGCTTTTTGAATATCACAACTTTTCTCCATTGTTGAAATCAAGAAATTTATAGTTTTTAGTGTATTTTCAATTTATGCTACATGTCTGAGAATAACAATTTTCATATTTTAAACGACGAAATATAATCGAATTCGGACAAATTTAACCAAAACTGATTGAATTAAAAATTTTAGCTTATTCAGTAAGTTTTTGTTCCTATGACTGATTGATTCATGCTCGATTCGAATCATAGAATCCAGTTGCCCAGTCCCACTCATTACGATAATTTTTTTCGTCCAAGCAAAGTCTTCGGTGACTTCATAAGTAAATGTCACATCCTCTTCAGCACTATTAGCTGCTAGAGTTCCGTCGCAATTTTCAATTCACCGCCAGATTTAAAACTGAATCAACAAGCTTAAAAATTACACACAAAAAGATAATAAAAATTAGGATGTCACAAATATCCCCGATCAAAAAAATTTTTGTCGAGTATGAGTCACTGATGGATCGCGTCGATGACGCGGTCTATCTCTGGCTCATGCCTGACAAAATAAAAATTCTGATCGGGTCATCGTACCGATACAGACAGACGTATATAAATAGGGGTGACACTTTCATATTCCAGATCCAGATAAAAGCTGAGATTATAATGTAGATTTCTAAAAAATGGATTTCAGGCAAGGGCATGTTCAGTAGCAGGATTACGAGTTTCTAAAATCGTCAAAATATTCATAAGGATAAGAGATTGATTCCTTTTGCTAATTTCCTGTGTAATCCAGCATTGATTCCTTCTAATATATTTTATATCCACTGCTTAGAGAGAATCATTGATTGACCCTGTAATTGTGACCACTCACAGACGGACAGGGTTAGAGTTGTGGGAAAGACATGGTTTTTCCTGTTCGGCTCTGCCTACCCAAGTTATTGCACCCTAGGTTGAGTGGTAAGCATGGATTATCGAGCCGGACTTGCCTGGATTCCGGCTTGTTAACCCAACATGTAAAAATCTACTATAACTGGAATCTCACAAATTCTTACCGACTTGCAAGCCTGTATATATCTTGGAAAGTGGCAACCCTATGTAGAAAAACACAACGAAAACATTTACTCGGCAAAATACGAGGTGAGCTGGACGTTCTGGATCGCAAATCTCGTTCGAAGAAGGTTTCACAGTTTACTAAACGATATCTTTGAGTCCTAAATAAGGGAGTTTAAAAGAATCTCGTTAAGAAGATGCTCGTTAGCGTTGGTTGATCTCTTGAACATTCTTACATTTTGACCAATTATCAATATTGTATATTGATCATCTATGATAACCTCCCTTCATTATGACCAAAATGTCCAGCCCAAATTTATAAAAAAAAAAGCTCTGAAGCCCTAATATTTTCAAGAGCATATTCAGAATAGTAACTGCACAATTTATTTAAAAAAAAAAGAAGGGTGTAAAACATTTTTAATTAGATTGATATTCGTGAAACTACGGGAGAAAGACTTAAGGAAGTTTTCATCGCAAAATGAATGTATCAATTAAAAATATTCATAAAGGAAATTAAATTTAATCACAATTCTTGGATGCTCGACTATTCGTAAATATCCATGTGCGACCCGACCCATCAGCAGTTCATACTTTATTCATTAAAATATTTTCTACAAGACGAAGCATTTTGCAACGCACCAAAAGCACAGGTAACGCCTGAACTAGATTTCAATAACCAGGTTCGTGTTTTATTTTTATAAAATTTTGAAGCGTGTTGGGATGCATGGGGTGGGCAGACATGGTGTTTTAAACTTTGTTGAGTTTTCCTGTTTTATGTGTTTTTTTCTTTACTTCTATGTGTTTATGAAGGAACAAAATAAATTGATGATGCTTAGACCATCGTTTGGCTATTAGTGTCGGCATTTTATGAGGAGCTGAACACCAGTGTCTCATAGGAAAAAATTGAATTTATGCTATTCTAAGTTTAAAAATTTGAGTTGATGAAAAAAGTCGCTGTAATGTGAAAATGTAACATTTTGGGGCTTACTCCCCAGTATGCAAAAAATATTTTCAATCAAACGAAATTTGTGCACAAATATACATTTTTAGGTGTGAGTCACTGTAATGTGGAAAAGTATAAATTTTAGGCCTCCTCCCCAGTATGCCAAGCACATAAAAGCATTTTAAATAAAATGAAAAAATACACAAGTTTTTCTCAAAGTTTGGCCATTTTGCATCCCGGTAAATCTGTGTGGTCTCTTTGTACAGTTCTTTGTCATATGACATCACCAATTTGATGACATCATCGGAATTAGTCAACTTTAACGACACTGTAGATTTTGCTCACGAACCAGAAGCAGGCTAAGAATCCGATGGTACCTGGAATGGGAAAGTTTGTATTATTGCATCTGCCTTGTAGGGGAGGGGTTAGAATTGGCCAAATGTATCTCCTTTCATAGCAGTATTGATGATTTTGGAACTTTTTGTACAGTTTGATGACTGTTAGGAGTAACTCAAAAAAAAAACATTTCAATCTTCTGGAAAGAGATATATAATGAAACACTGTAAGGTAGGGCTTTAGAATGGTCCTAACGTATTTCCTCGTGTCGTAGAAGGCGACTGAGAGGAAGCAGTGGGCGACTCTAAAAGGAAGTAAAGAAGTGGTAGATGGTTTTACCATTGCCCAGGGTGGATACCACTCACTGCACTTTAGCATGGCGGTTTCGTTTGGGATGTTTTCCGTTTAGAGTGCAGTTGCTGATACTACATCTTGTGGTAGGTCTTTGCTATTAAGTGGCCGTTAGTTGGTTCCTTTTAGGCACTGATCCCGGCCTTGCTCGAGAGTGAATTCAAATGAAAAAATTCTGCTAAATTTTCAGATTTCTCCGGGTGTACGAGTTCTGTCATTCTGCCAGTCTGGCGTTGATGTGATGTGAGAACTATGGTAGAAGGCTTTATCATCGCCCAGAGTAGATATCACTCACTGCACTTTACCGTGTTGGTTTAGTTCAGTTTGTGATGTATCCGTTTAAAGTGCAGTTGCTGGTACTACATCTTTTAGTAGCTCTTTGCTGTTGAGTGGCCGTTAGTTGGCCCCTTTCAGGCACTGCTTCTGGCCTTGCTCGGAGTGAATTTCAATAAAGAAAAAATGCCATTATGCCTTTTTTTATTTTGAACATATTTTAATAAGATATTGGAGATCAAAACAAACATACCTTGACAAATCAAATGCATAAAAAAAACAATCACCACCAATTTGCACACCCAATGTTTTTTGGACCATTCACCCGCACCCCCCTACCCCCCCTCAGTTAAAAACAACAATGTTACCCCTAACTTACCACAGAAGAGGAAAATCATGATTGTCATAATCAATGTGTAACCAAAGTACAAAATAGCGGATGTGACGCCCTCGATGGCCAACTTTGTGACGTAGAAATGCATTGCGTAAAAGAAGAAATACACAGCTGTGAATCCAGATGTCAGGAACGAACGCCACCACCAACGATAATCCTGTAGAATTAAAGGTTGGGGAGTGGAAATGAGTGAAATAATATATATAGTATTTACAAGAATAAATGCATAACTGGTGAAGGTGAAGCAATGTTTAGCGACCATCAACGTAGACTTTCGAAACGCCAATGGTATAATATACATCGTTTTAAATTCACCAGTTGTACATTTACGTAAATGCTATGGAATTACTTGATGCAAGTATCTCGCTAAAAATAGTTATTTATGTTAGAGTCACATGCGGGTTCAAAACCAAATAAAGTTGAAAAACTGTGGCCCAACACATTTCACTGTTTCAAATCACAGAATTTTAGAAAAAAAAAGAAGCCCTGCATGCTGCTTAGAGATTTGAAGTGCTGAGGGGTTTGCTTGAGGCAAATGGCCATAGCTCTTCCTAGGATGAAATAAATAACTTAGGATGGGTCCGCTAAACCAAAGTATTTTCTAGAGTAACCGGCATGAATTTTCTTGTGGAATTAAGCAAAACCTAACTGTAGGCGCTTAATAGGTAAAAATTTTCAGGAAACATCAGGAAAAACAACCTTAAAAACCCCTTTTTTAACAACATTTCAGACAAAATGCTAAATTTGTACTTTTGCAGCACATTCTCTTATGTTCCCCAGCGATAAAAAACAAGAAAAAATTACCTCCAAAGCTGGATGGAAATAGCACAATAGTGCGGCAGTTTCACAACAGGGAATAAGACTTCGAATATATAGAAGAGTTCAATAAAAACTCAAAATTCAATTTAAAATTTGAGGTGTTATCCATCAGTGTCACAAACTCAAAATTATGAGTTTTCATCTCAAAATAGTAATTGCATCAAGTTTGAAGAACTATATGCAGATACGCATAATTTGACAGCCAATCATATTAAATTACCCCTTTCCTCAAAAATTTTTTTAAAAAAAAAACAAAAATATCATTATAGAAATTTCAAAAAAAAATGCTCAATCTATACGTTTTTAACAACCCGACACACATTCCCCGCCTCCCCCAAACATTGAAAATCACTTCCCCCGAAACATTGATAATCACCTCCCCGTCAAACATTGAAAATCACCTCCCTGCCTCCCCCCAAACATTGAAAATTACTTCCCCCCGAAACATTGATAATCACCTCCCCGCGAAACATTGATAATCACCTCCCCGCGAAACATTGATAATCACCTCCCCGCCAAACATTGATAATCACCTCCCTGCCAAACATTGAAAAAATCACCTCCCCGCCAAATATTGAAAAAATCACCTCCCCGCCAAACATTGAAAAAATCACCTCCCCGCCTTCCCCCAAGCATTGAAAATTCCCTCCCGTCTCCCACACATATTAAAAATTACCTCAGAAGCTAGGTGGAAATAGCACAATAGTACGGCAGTTTCGCTGCACGTGATGACCAAAATGATGGCGACGAGGAACAGGAATCCGAACATATAGTAGAGTTGATGAGACCAGATCGAGTGCAGAATAAAGAAAAGTTGAATGAAAATGCACCCGAACGGGAGGATTCCACCCATCACGATACACGATAACGGACGAGTGTAAATCAGTTGCGGAGGTATTTGTCTCGGGATCTGGTTGGTACGAACGGGGTGCTCGATTGGCTGAAAAATATACAAAAATAAAAATATTAATTTAAGACTAGGAGGTTCAAAGTCTTGGCTTCACACTTGCACAAGTTTATTTCTGTAAGTTTCAACTGACAAAAGTCAGACCTTCTCCAGACAAGCATTTTACAAAATGACATGGATGTTTCCAAATTTGACCAAAAATCGATTGTATTTTTGTCGTTTAAATAAAAGCCATTGGACTGAGTTTGATCTCGTGATTGAAATTAACATCGCTTTGAGTCTGTTTAAGCTAATATTGTAGTTCGTAACATTATATTCCTAAATTATCATAATAGAGGCAATAATAGTAATAGTAGAGATGGAATATTTTTTATTTTTATGGAATCTGTGATTTGATCAGATTCGAGAAAATTGAATTCTAATTTGCTCAACCGGTGATGCGCCCCCACGATATTTTTATTATATTTGCCAACGTTTGAATGTCTATACAGACGTTCTTCATCGGGCAGTGATGAAGCCCTGATGAAGAACGTTTCTGTATAGACAATCGAAACGTTGGCAAAATATAACAATATCGTTTTGCACCGGTTGAGGCAATTTAGTGATTCGCGGGGGGTGGCAATTCACTCATATCTTCGAGTAATTAAATCCAAATCATATTTCAGTTCTATAGTCTCTCACCCTTTTCTTAGATATGCCAAAAATACGCCCCCGAATAAATGTCCGGGGCAACGGGAGGATTCCCACGAACCACAAGAGGCGAGTACGGACCCACGACCAGAGTGAACATGAACGGAGTGGGCTCGCTAGCTTGAGGCTTCCGGCTCCCCAGAGAATGAAGATATCATGAATGAAGAATAACACCCGGAAGATGGTACAGCAAAGGAGAGAAAGGGGGGGGGGGGGGATTGAAAAGATAGGATGACAATTCTAACGAAAATAATTGTTTTTGTCATAATAAGTTTTTTAGTTTACTAATTATGAGTTGATGACTATGGTAGGTGCTCAAAAATCAATAGTTTTTTTTTTGTTTAACCACTTCATAGAGTGGATCACCCTGTCCAAGGCCCGATAACAGCGTCCATTATAGACGGGACAGGTTACAATTGCTGGAAAGATTTGATTCTTTTACTGTTCGGCTTAGCCTACCCAAGTTATTACCCCTGGGTTGAGTGGTGGGCTGGGATAAGCGAGCCGGACTGGCCGGGGCTCGAACCCGAGATCTTCAACCTTCGATGCCGACATGTTTAACCACTAGGCCATAGCGCTCACGCGAATATCTTTTGGTTTCAGAATCGAACCAGAGAATTTTCTCCGAATCGAATCAGGAGTCATATAATAAACAAACAAAGGCATTATTTCATCAGCTTAGAATTCACATGAAAATTCACTCTTATATATGAAAAGAATTTTATTTTGTTGATTTCGAATCGAATCGTATAAATAATATTGATAATATCCAGAATCGAATATTTTGGACAGCCGTAGTTGATACCAAGTCTGAAAACTTAACCAAAACAATTGAAGTATGAGCCACTGATCATGCTCGACAAAATAAAATTTCTTATGGAAATTTTATATTATAAAATCTTTATCTTGTAGGCACATCTGTGCTTATAGTTTTTATTCGAACAGCATTTAAAATGCACTATAGAAATAGAATAAATGTTTCAACAACGAAATGATAATGTCATGATTTATATCAAATTTTACATCGTTTAATTTCTTTTTTTATGGGGGGGGGTGGGGGGGGCGAATTAGTATCATGAATAGATATCATGTGTCATCGGGTCAATTTTCAATAATATCACCGACTAAATGGCTTCGGGTCGAGAGGACTAAATAAGTGCATTTGCAGTCCAAATCGAAACTTACCAGATACCAAGAACGCGTCATCAGCACATTAGTTTTCCATCTTACACCTTCCGAATGCTGGAAAACAAATGAAATTAAGAATTGAATGAAGTGTAATAGAAAAGAAGGCAGCTGGAATATGCCGAAACAGACATATAGTCGAAGTTCCAATTTACGATTTTTTATCCACCCTTTATTTTTTATCCAATATTATTTGGGAGAGGAACCTTGGGTGTTCGAATTTCAAATTACTTGAATTTGGCTAAAAAGAATTTCAATGTACTGTATTTTATTAAATTTTTTCCGACATGTTTTATCCCAGGTTTGATTCAGATAGAAATAACTTTTAATGAGAATTTAGATCATCACACTGTTTGGGCAACAAAATCTCTAGGTTAGGATAGGATATCATTTCTATCCTGCGGGAGAGGAAAGCCGAGAATACAGCTGAACCACATGGCGAACCACGACCTCTCGTGCAGATACCAGTTCCAAATCGGGGTGAAGGTTTTTTTGATTAACGTATTTCTCATTCTTCCTGTTCATGGATCTGGTTGGTGGAGGAAGTCGTAAGCAGTGCTTACGTGAACCCACGTGTACCGGCGAGGTGTCCAGCAGACCTCCCGCATGTACTTATTATCCCTTACGGGGTTCGATCCCGCGTCATGACGATCAGACATGCGTAGAGTGACGGAAAAAAACTTACTTTTGTACAATCTTGCCGAAGCGTATCCAGATAAAACTCCGAGGCAGACGAACAAAAACAACAGAAGTTGTCCCGAGAGCTCCACGATTCGCCGAGATAAGAAGCCAAGACAAGCGAAGATGAGAGTCACAAATGTCATAACAAAAATCTGAAAACAAATTCAGGATTTTTTTTAAACTTCGCTTCAAGAAGGCCAGAATCAGCGACGACCACTTAAGTACAAAATAAAATAACATCAAATGCAAAATATATAATGAGGTGCACAATATCGCCATCGCCCAGGGCAGATACCACCCACTGCACTTTTCCACAGCGGTTCAGTTCCGTTTGGAATGTTTTTAATTTTGAGTGCAGTTGCTGGTACTACATCTTTTAGTAACTCTTTGCTATTGAGTGGCTGTTGGTTGGTTCCTCTGGGAACTGCTTCCAGCCTCGGTTAGAGTGAATTTCAATAATATACCTGTATTCCAACACCATTCAGCACAGCCAACAACATCGGTTTCTTAGGAGCTCTGAAAACATCTCCATGAACAAGTTTCCAACCAAATTCTTCCTGAGCTTCGTCCTGAAAAAAAAGAAACGGAAAAAATATTAGTATATAAGAATGTTTGAATTAATAGGAAAAAAAGATTTTACAGAAAAATCCAGTGTTCTCCTTAAAAAAAAGATCCCATGATTACAATTTTTATTTCATTATTTTTTATTTCAAGTGTGCGGAAATTCTGCCAGAAATATTAACAGAATTTTTTTCATATTTGGTTAGGATAATATTGTGAAACTGGGTGCTTGAAACTACATACACCCAGAAAAATTCAGTGTTCCCATTCATTCCAGACAAAAGCAAGATAACGTCTGGAGAATACTAAGATTAATTTATATCAAATATTAGGTTTATTTAATTTAAATCATATTAATTAGCAGTAGTTTAGTTAATTTAATTTATATTAATTAGTAGTTAGGGAATGTGTTACTAGTAAAGAGTAGAGATGGGCCGATGCTAAAATTTTCGCCGATACCGATACAAGTACAGATACAACCACTTATTAATTTATATTCCGATACCGATTCCGTCGATACCAAGTACATTAAATATGTTAAAGGCCTTTTTGTATCCCCATACTTTTGCTATCGGTATAGTTGCACTCGTGTATGCTTGTGCCCACTTACGTTTCTACCCTTGTGCTCTTGCCTACGTTTGAGTGCAAACTTTTATGGATAAAAATATACTGATTTATACTGCGTTCAAGCATACAGCGGGAAATAATTTGTGCACACAACTAACGGGAAACTAATATCTTTCTGCATCAAAAAGAACATATAGTCACAATTAATGACGATGGAGAGATGAATTTTATTTAATAAAACTCGAAGTGTTTAAAAGAATCGTTCCCGCGATAAGGCCTGCCTACTCTATCAGAATATGTTTGAACGCTAGGCCAACATAGATCCGGGCTGAACAAGTCTGAGCAAATAGAAAATGTAATAAAATGTTGATTTTCCATTTACTATCACATAAACTAAAGCGCATGTGAACGCTGCGTTGTAAAAATCGTCATTTTAACTGAGAAGCACAAGTATTGGCATCGGTGGTGAAAATTTTACGATATCGATACATCGACCCATCTCTGAGTGTATATGCTGATTTTAAAACTAAATATATTCAGAAAAATTCAGTGTTTCCAGTTAAAAATTTTTTCAATAGGAAAGTGTCAAGTGCTCAGTCCTTCGACTCGTAAATGGACTGCATTTAAAAAAATCCAATCCATTCGAAAAAATTCAGTGTTCCCATTGGTACCACCTACCTGTGATTCCGTTTGATTATATCTGGCAATATCTTTATGTAACGATCGAATCATAATCATTGCGACCATTCCAGATAAAAACAACACAATGACAAGGGAGTTCATGATAGAAAACCATTGAATATTCGTGTTCGGCAAACTGTCTAAGACGTAGTCCCATCTTGAAGCCCATTCGATCTTGACATCGGGCTGTTAAATAGAAAAAAAATTAACTTAACATTGGATCGTGAGTAGTTACAAAAGCAAGAAAACACAAATGCATATTTTATTTTAGATTATCACGTTCAGTTTTATTATCTCCACCAATTGAAAACAACACATTACACACAAGCATCAGGTTATTTTGTACCGCATACCGCCGCCAAAATGCCGGTATGCCGATTCATTTTCTGCTATCAAAAACATGCTATTGTGTCGTTTAAAAAGAGCCACGTGATGCGCAACCTAGTTCAAAAAAATCAGGTTCAACCTCTTAAATGTGGGTGTATTGTTGTTTCATGACATTGCAAAAATTAATCGAGGCATATCAGCAGCTGCAAGTGAGGTAAAGACCCGTTTTTTGTCGTTTTTGACACGATAATGCATCAACTTGTAACCCTTTTAGGCGGAATGTCATGAAATCCCGGTATCACAGCAAACCGACATTGCCAAAATCAACACAATACGATATTTTGGAAAACTCAATATTCACCGTCCTACCGATATGCCGCCCAGCTGTACAAACACACCTATCTAATCAAAAAATTTACGAAGCATGAAACGAACATTTTGTACAGCCATGGTATCAATATTAGTCAGCCAACATCCCAAGCAGAACTGAACCACCATTGTAAAGTGCAGTAAGTGGCATCTGCCCTGGGTGATGATAGAACCATCTACCACTTCTTTGCTTTCTTTTAGTCGCCTCTCACAGCATGCAAGAAATATGTCCTAAACTGCTCACAATTGATAAAAAAAATCATGAAAAATAATACTTACAATAAAGTATACGCTGTATGAGTATCGAATGCTGACATCGCTTTCCGCTTCCTTGGGATCCCGAGAGGTTCACCAGCACATTTGTCACCTTTGTAACTGTAGGGAAAAGCCATTGAGAATTTTGCTAGGGACATGATAAGAGCTGGGCGATATTGGTTATATTATCCACCGACATACCGCTGCCAAAATGCCGGTATTTCTGGTATGCCACGATATTTTCTGTGATCACAAAGTATGCTATTGCATCGTGTCAAAGAGACGACGCGTGAAGCCCTAATTAATAAAATAAAACAGGTGCATATTATGAAACTCTATAAATGTGTACGAGTTGTTGTTTTATGAATATGCAAAAGTCGAAAGAGGCATATAAGCCGCTGTAACTAAGCGAAAAGGCCAGTTTTTTGTAGCCACTTGGTGCGATACTGGGCAGGGTGATTCACTCCCAAGACGTGGTTGTGAAGAAAAATACAGCTTGGCTTATGGCACTTATATGATACACTCTGCTACTCAGACGCACAAAAAATATAGATCCCATCAGAGCAAATGTAGCAATAATTCATTGTATATCTATTTCTAGAACATAAAGATGTCTTTTTTAGAGTGTGTAGCGGCAACCAAACCGTAAAAAAAGGTTAAAAATCATTCATACTGCTACAAAATAGCGGTATTGATAATTTCGAAGCTTCTTTTTTTGTCCATCCAAAAAAAAAATAACCTTTCCGATACCCAAAGGAAAACAAGATTGCGGCACCCCTGATTCTACCACAATTTTGCAGCGAAAAAAATCACAATTTACGTCAAATTTTAAATAGTATCACAATTCGTAATAAATTTGGAAATAATCACAAAACGAAATTATTTTTATTCATAAATTTTTTGACCATTCAGATATAAAACCCCTACAAGGGTGGGCGGCAGAGTCTAGGCTTTCTTCGGGTGTCTGAAATGTTCATGCTGTTTTCTTCGGATGAACAAAAAAAGCTTCAAAACCATCAACACTGCTATTTCATAGCAGTATTGATGATTTTGAACCTTTTTATACAGTTTCAGTGCCACCAGGCCTCAAATTCAACATTTAAATCTTCAGTCAAAGTTATAGCATAAAATATTGACTATTTGCAAATTTTCTTCTGATGGAACCAGTTTTCTTCGGGTGTCTGAGTAGCTCTTATTCTGCCAGTCTGATACACGGTACCATTTTTTTAAGCATGATAAAAAGAAAAACACAATTAAAAATATAATCCCATATTACACAATATAACTGAATATCATGCAAAGTGCAGAGAACCATAAATGATTAGAGATTGGCATTTTTTTCCAATCACGAACCACCCATCAACCATTCTTCCTCTACAGGGCCATCAAATAATTTCCATCATTATAGATTTAATTTAAGTTTCATTTTTAACAAAAACCTTAATTACATTGATGAATAGAATTGCGATAGCATAATTAATACTTATTTTTTTACAAAGTTACCAACTATCTATCATTGGTTTATTGATAAACGGTACCAACCTTCTTGGATCCACAGTTACTCTGACGAGTCTGGCACCGGTCCAGTCTTTATTGTCACCGGGATGGTATCGGATTTTTATATCGACGTGGTTAAACAGGTAAAACGTATTTGGTGTCTTGAATGTTAGCGGCTGCAATGAAGAGAATTTAAGTTAAATAGTGAATTGAGGTGGAGCCCGACCGATATTGCATTTTTGCAACTAATATTTTGACACTTTTGACCACTGATAACCGATATTTCTCTTATGTAAAACTCATTGAAAAATCTTTCATATTTCTAACATTTTGATGAGTTATTATTAGACAGAGGGAATAAAATTTCATCTCGCTCCAAGCTACCGTTAGTTTTAGTAGCAGAGTAGCCTCCAGTCCGGTTCCCAATCGGGAATTTTTACTTTTTTTTTTAATTGAAATTCACTCTGTGCAAGCCGGAAGCAGGGCCAGAAGGAACCAACTAACAACGACAAATTAATAGTAAAGACCTACTACAAGCTACTGCACTCGAAACAGAAAACATCACAAATGGAACTAAAACACTGTTTAGTATCTGCCCTGGGCGATGGTATAACCATCTACCACTTTCTGTTTTCCCTTTAGTCGCCCCTTACGACACGCAGAAAACGTGTTAGGACTATTCCAAAGCCAGTACCTTCATGATGAACCGCACACTTAACAAAAGATGCTTTTATAAACTTTTGCTGCTTAAAGAGAAACCTCCCACAAAGAACTAAAAATATTCTTACGTCCATTTGACAAGCGTCCTTTTGCCTTCCTTGTTTGTCAACGAAGCAGCCGATCGGGAAACCTGTGCTGCAGTATTTCTGTCCTGTACTTGTCTTGTAGCACCACGCCACGGGCATGTTGTCAACAATCCTGAAAAAGTTTTTCAAGTATATTTTAAACAAAACGTATACCTATAGAATATAATATGCAGCAATATCATGAGTTATGACAAAGTTTACGATGCTACGCTATTCATGGTATTTTGTGGGTGCCGAGTAGTTAAACATGTGGGCATCGCAGGTTGAAGATCTCAGGTTCGAGCTCCGTCGAGTCTGGTTCACTTATCCATGCCCACCACTCAACCCAGGGTGTAATAACTTGGGTAGGCTGAGTCTAACAGGAAAAAATCATATTTTTCCAGCCATTGTAACCCTGTCTGTCTGTAAGTGGCCGCTGTTACAGGGCCTTAGACAGGGTGATCCACTCCTAAGAAGTGGTTATAAAAATAATCCCCAGAAAAGTTATTTATTAAAACTGATGAACTTTATTGAGCAGGGAAATCATGAATAAGCCAAAGTTCATGCACCAAAATTTGCCGTACGTACATCTTTACATCCATTTGCCATCAATAAGGGTGACCAAAACCGAATATCCACTGAACTCAGAATTGAATCGAATATTTTTTTATGAAAAAGATCAAACATTCGAACATAAGTATTATATTAAACAAAGAAAGAAATTTTATCAAAAAAAATAAAATAAATTGTCAGACGCCAAAACTGACATCTAATTTTGAAATATAGAAATGTACAGCATGAAACAGAAATGTATACTCTTTTGAATCTGTAAATAATTTCGAATCACAAGGAAAATTGATTCAAATAATTTATGATTCGACAATCATGAAGTGAATATTCTGGAAATCCTCCTAATCAGAGCAATTTGATAACAATTTTTTTAAATATTATTTTAAAAATTTATTGGAGGGTTGATTTTCTGCCCATCTGTGTGTTAATTTTTTTATAGCCATTCCTTGAAGTGGACCACCCTGAATTAAAGACGTACAGGGTTGAGTTATTATCTTTCCTGTTCAGATAAGCGTTCCCAAGTTGGGTGATACCCCTGGGTTGAGTGATGGGCATGGACTAGCGAGCCGGACTCGACGGGAATCGAAACAGAGATATTCAACCTGCGGTGCCAACATGTTTAACCACTAGGCCATCATGTCCTAATGCGAAACATACCAATGTTTTTTACATAGCTGTACAACATTCGACATTTCATTGTTCTAACAAATATTAGAATAGCCATGCAAGAATCCTAATTTATGATGAAAATGTTTGTAAAAATTAATGATAGAATCGTCTCGAATTTTGAGATTGTAAGTGCCTCCCACCCCCCCGCCCAAGCCCCCATATCCTGCCCCTAGTGTGGCACATACCAATGGTTTTCGTAGCTGAACAACATTCCATATCTCAAAAATTCGACTTTCTTCTTATCTTCGGTATTGCTGTTCTTGTAAGATTTCTTACAAACTTCTTTACAGGTCTCGTTCACACCAAAACTGAACTGTGAATAGAAGTAAAACAATTCTTAAACATTGAAATTTATTGGAAAGCCGAAAGCAGTGCCTAAAAGGAACCAACTAACAGCTACTTAATAGCAAAGAGCTACTAAAAGATGTGGGACCAGCAACTGCACTCTAAACAGAAAAATTCCAAACGGAACCGCCATGGTTAAAGTGCAGTAAAGCTAGTCTGTCCGAGGCCAATTATTTGAGTGAAGCTCCCGGAGCAAGGCTCCATAAATGAACAGAGTGTCAGCGACTCTGCTGCTTAGACACCCGAAGCAAACGGTCACTATTGCATGATATATCTGAGGCTAGAAGATTTAAATGTCTTTTTTACGTAGCAGCCAAACTGTCAAAAAGGTTTAAAATCATCAATGCTGGTATGAAATAGCAGTGTTAATGGTTTTTTAAAACTTTTCGCAGTTACTAAGGGAGTAGAAGTAAACATTTTGGGCATGAGGGAAAAAAAGATTCTGCTACCCTGGGTAATGTCAATGTGAAGTCACATGAGCCGAGCCCCTATAAAAATTATTACACCCTGGGTTGAGTGGTAAAAAGCTTGCAAAATCGTGATAATTCATGGGTTTAAAAGTAAAGTTTGATATCCCAAAATTGAATCAATTGTAATTCGAATATGACCAATCATACCTTTTTGAGTGAAATTCACTCTGAGCAAAGCTGGAAGTAGGAACCAACTAATGGCCACTTAATAGCAAAGAGCTACTACGAGTGCCAGCAGCTGCACTCTAGATTGAGAACATTCCAAACAGAACGGAACCGTCATGGTAAAGTGCAGTGAAGCGAGTTTTTCAAGGCCAATTATTTGAGCGAAGCTCCCTCCCTCCTAACTCTTTTAATGAAATTCACTTCGAGCAATGCAGGAAGCAATGCCTAAAAGGAACCAACTGCACTCTAGACGGAAAACACCCCAAATAGAACTGAACCGCTATAGTAACGTGCAGTCTCATCTCCGATCGGCAAAAATTGAAAGCATTTGTACCTGGTAAGGTGAAGTGTGAATTCTCTCTCCGAACAAGACTTGACCCAAGTTCTCTGAGATGCCTTTCTGCCCAGTTTCTTCCGGTGCCGCACAGAAATCAAATGCGCTGTAGTCGTACGGAATTACACTCTCTGATGATGTCAACCTGTTCACGTACATGTAGATTTTGTCCTGAAATAGAAATTTGACAAACAAATAAGATTTGAATTCATGAATAATTTGCTGGTAAGAGACTGATCTATACGGATAGGATTTCATTTTTATCCTGAGGGAGAGGTAAGTCAAAAATACAGTCTAATCATATGGCGAACCAAGACCTCATATGCAGATACCAATTCAAAATCGGGGTGAAATATTCCGGCTTATTATGTTTGTCATCCTTCCTGTTCGTGGACTTGGTTGGTGGAGGAAGCCGTAAGCAGTGCTTACGTGACCACCATGCACTGAGGAGGCGTCCAGCCAAGACCTTTCGCATGTAATCATCAGTGCTTTCGGGACCCACAAAGATTGTTTTTTTATTGTTTTCGCAACAAAAAAATGTAGAATATTAGCATTTAGAGCATTTTAGCTTCAATATATATATGTACCGGATCTTTGTATGCATTATTCTTATCTCGTCTAAAATCCATATTATAGCATTTACAAAATAAAGCTTATTGAGATCGGCTACGCAAACAAGACCTTGTATGCCTAAAACACGAATGTACGACATATACCCCCCCTTCCCAACAATATTGGACGCTGACACAAAATGTAACCAATGCTAGGCAACTGGCATTCTGGCCCACATATTTGTCAAATAAAAAGCCACCTCAATAAATTGAAAATTCATAAAACCTTTTAATGGAAGAACGCAACATAATCAATCGTGTATGAATAATGGAACAACCTATTTAACACAGGAAATGAATTTCAAAATAAAACCAGGAAACGGAGCATTTTGTAGGAAGGAAGGACATGAGTAACATTGGCTCGGCTGTATGTAACGAGACTTAATTATAGCGATCACAATCCAAGCATGTGTCATATAGTGGTGGATGAAACAAATCAAATTGATCAAACGATACGGGGGTACGAAAACTTTACTTTTATCCATACTCGCTTGATAAACTTTACAATAGTTTACAAATACTCTTGTTAATAAAAAATTTTCATAAACGAGAGCATCTGCATGTTCATATTTTTTTTAGAATAGTTTTGAACATTCTTGATGACTTTTAATGAACTAAACCAATGATGAAGGTCTATTAGTAGTAAGAGCAGTCGTGAAATGGAAGTTTATTTTTTATACAAAATTATCATGATTTCTGAAGTACTCGCATGTTGAAAAGTATAATAGTTATGGCACACTCTAAACTGCTAATAAGGGATATTCATACCTATTTTTGTTGCTACCACCATTTGTAGGGCTATCGAGAATATTCTATTCGAAATATTCAGATCATAAATTATTCGATACGATTTCTTGCAACAATTCAAAGTAAACAAAATGCCAATTTTGAGTTTTCTTAAAAATGAGTGCATATTTCCAGTAAATAATAAGCTGATACAGATGACTTCGTTTATTTATTATATGACTTCTGATTCGAATATTCCATTCGATTGGGAAAATTATTCGATTCGGTTCTGGAACCAAAAGATATCAGATTTTTACACGATCCAACTCATTAAAGCACATCGCCCTGAGCAATAGGATAGGATTTCATTTTTATCCGGCGATAGAGGAAAGCAGAGAATACAACTTAATCATATGGCGAACCACGAGTTCTCGTGCAGATACCAGTTTCGAATCGGGGTGAAGGTTTTTGGATTTTCATATTTCTTATTTTTCCTGTGCATTGACGCGGTTGGTGGAGGAAGCCGTAAGCAGCGCTTACGTGAACCGCCGTGCACCGGTGAGGCGTCCAGTAGATCTCTCACACATAATCATCGTCCCTCATAGCAGGTTATGACAATCAGAGATGTGTAGCTAGGGCTAACCAAGCACCACCAATGCCCTGAACCAGATCAACTTATAGACAAGCAGGGTTACTGTTGTTGTAAAGATATAATCTCTCTCCGAACACCCCAAGATTTTACACCCTGGGTTGAGTAATGAGAGGATGGTTAACCAGTTTCTACTTGCCGGGACTCGAGAGATCGCCAGCCTGATAAGTGATAACCACAAGGCCATCGCCCTCTCAGAAAAATTTTCAGAGCTATGTTGTCAAAGCAGATACAATGAAGCATATTTTTTATTTTATGAAAATTGATAATTATTTAAAAAAACATACGAGCATAAAGGCCAACATTGATGATTAGTCTGGCAGGTCGGTGGAAGTCATTAAAAAACATGATATAAAGGAAATGTGGGGCCTATGTAGTGCTGGCCGACATCCCTGTAAATATTGGTATAGAGTTTTCCAAAATACCACATTAATCTTCGCTCCAACGGTCCAAATCCAGAACCTTTGACTGCTCAGATTCGGACTGCGAGACTTCTGTGAAACTTTTTTTTAAAAAAAAATTCCTTCCAACGTGCATAAAATATATTTCATTTATCAGATCATATGTTGACATCGCGAGTTGAAGATCTCGGGTTCGAGTCCCAGCTTGTCTGGCTCGTTTATCCATGCCCACCACTCAACCAAGAGTGTAATAACTGGGTAGGCTAAGCCGAACAGGAAAAGATCATATCTTTCCAGCAATTCTAACCCTGTTTATTCATAATTGGCGCTGGTACAGGGCCTTGGGCAGGGTAATCCATTCCAAGAAATGGCTATGAAAAAAGAATTTCTATAGCCCTGGCAGAAATTTTGTTTAAACTTTAATAATTTAGCTTATATTATTATGCAATACCCTTGAAGAAAAATCTTGCTTTCTAAAACTTAAACTGAACATGCGTTAGAAAGAACGAAACACACAAGAATGCCCTCAAGCAATTTTATAAGATTGATAATGTGGTTTTCTAATCTCGTGATTATTTGTTGGAACTAGCATGATCCACATCAGACTGGCAGAATGACTGCTACTCTGCTACTCAAGAGACTCGAAGAAAATGAGTTTTAATCAGAAGAAAATTAGCAAATGGACTATATTCCATGATATTATGTCTGTTAGAAGATTCACACGTCTCCTTTTGAGTGTCTGGTAGCAACCAAACTGAAAAATAGTTCAAAACCATCAATACTGCTATGAAATAGCGAGTGTTGATGGTTGTGAAGCTATTTCTGTTCATCCGAAGAATATAACATCACATTCAAAACTCATAAATTCAAAAAAAAAAAAATTCTGCTACCATGATCTACACATGGACCATATATATTTGAACAGTGATATTTTGGCTGAAATTTTATAGCACTCAATGTGTATATTGGATAGACGTATCAGTAAAATAAAACGCGTCTAAGTTCCGGATCTCACACATAGGTGCAGGATCTCCTTAACCCTTGTACGGCAAACTTTATGAATTTAATTACTGCGGAGGTTCCACAATGTCACAAACAGTTTTATGCAAGAAGTTTTCTTCCAAGAATCTCAAAACTTTGGAATTCCTTGCCTTCTCACTACTTTCCAGATAGTGTTGATCTGCAAGGCTTTAAACTCGCGTTAATAGACATCTATCAGGGATGGGGGCCTTAATTCCTATTCCTGCATTTAATGTCGCTCTTTGCACTTTAGTGGCTTCAAGAAACTTTCCAAGTATGATTTGTCTCCTGTAGCCTTACTCTGAGCGAATTTTAATAAAAAAATCTCCCGGAACTCTGCACCTGACCATGGTGGTTCGCTTCAGTTCGAGATGTTTTTCGCTTCGAGTGCGGTTGTTAGTTAGACCATCGTCGTCTTCGGTTCGTTTTATGGGCTATTTCTGGCCTTGTTTTGAGCGAATTCCAGAAAAAAAAGCGAAACACATCCAAAATTGAACTTTTACAGTATTTCTGATTCATATATTCAATTACATTAAGGAAATGTTTTGATTCGACTTCAATTAGGGCTGCAACAATTCGAAATCAACAAAATGAAGAGTTTTTTTTCAAATATATGTAAATTTTCCAGTAAATTATAAGCTGATGAAGATGTTTTTGGTTTTTAGTATATGATTTCTGATTCAAATATTCGATTAGATTTTTTTATTAAAATTCGCTCAGAGCAAGGCCACAGAAGACGAATCAAACTTGAAAATTCTCCTAAGCACTAAAGCGCCAAAGAGCTACATGAAACGCAGGAATAGGAACTAAGGAAACCCCATCCCTGACAGATGTCTATTAATGCGATCTATTAATTTTAAAGCTTTGTAGATCAACACGATCAGGAAAGTAGCCAGAAGGCGAAGATTTCCAAAGTTTAGAGATTCTTGGAAAAAAGCTTCTTGCATAAAACTGTTTGTGACATTGTGTAACCTCCATAGTGTAGAGGTGCGAATTGGTAGCCAATCGTGTTGATCGATTAAAAAATTTTGTTCAAATTAAAAATTTGGTAAAATTATTTCATTTTGATTCTGATACCGAGAGATATTCAATTTCAGACGCCCCCAACTTCAATCAAAATCAATAGTTATTCGTTTTGGCCGCCCCTGAAAACTAAGTAGTAGACCTCGCTAAACAAAAATTTTAAAGCTAACATTCATCATCTAAAGCTAACATTCATTCATCTAACATTCAGCCGTGGCAGTTTTAAGATAATTATCAACAAAAGCACATTCAACGCACATGGTCATTCGTGTTTTAAGTCAATTTAATTTTCATATATAGAAATATATATAGATGGGGGTTCCTTAGTTCCTATTCCTACATTTCATATAGCTCTTTGCACTTCAGTGGCTTCAGGAGAATTTTCAAATATGATTTGTCTCCTGCGGC